>JAURVB010013430.1:0-84069 GCA_033002965.1 Piper betle | reverse complement strand
TCTACGATCCACTATATATAAAAATAATAAAAAAATCACTGGCATACTCTCATATATTCTGATAACTCATTCTGTTCTGCTGTGTTCATGACGTTATCATCATATACTTGGGTACGCATGACCCTCATAGCTCATACACGCGACCGGCGTCGGCTCGGTACACGTGTCCTGAAACTGACTCAACTCGAAAAATATTGGTCGACCCGACCGGTTCTGAATATAAAACCCTAACTCGAATCGTGGGTTTTACATGAGGTCCTCAACTATTTCACTAAATCCCATTTAGAAATCGGGATTCCTCGAGACAGAGTTATATTGTTCACTATTTTAAATATTGTTCACAACTTAAATGATGCCCAATAAGGTTGAAATTTCAGGGAAATGTTTTCAACATCTGATTAAAGATTCCAAGTACGGTTTCGAGAAAAATGGCATCTCTAAGCCCATCAACTAAGCTTGTCACTACTCATTGATCTCCTGGACAGTTGTAAAACAACAAGAACCACTACACATCCCAATTCTCTAAGCTCAAATCTACCTATTAACCAACCAAGCAAATTTTATTACACTAAATTCAACATGATCCAAATTATTTTAAGCATAAAAATCACGACATTATGGTTCATGAATAAAGTGAGTAGAACGAAAGGGCGTTACGGGGCATTGCGAGATCCATTAAGTCGTGGTGAATAATGAGAATAAATTATAAGGATGAATTCGAGGTGAATAATGAGAATAAATTGTATGATGAATTCGAGGTGAATAATGAGAATAAATTGTAATGGGGAAAAACTAGGAAGTGTGTGTTATATAAGGGAGACTGATTGTAAAGGACATGACTTTTGATGAATTAAATCTTTGTTTTCTTCTTATCTTTGTTCTTTGTTCTTCTTCCTATTTTCTAGGGAGATCTTCCTGGGAGCAGGGTTTAACCACTATCCCACCCTCCATCATCTCAACCATTTCTCCAACTCCCTTCAGATTCCAGGCCAATCGTCTCCTCCATGGCACCAGCCAAGCAGGGAACAAGGAAGGAACTAAGGGGAAAGAGGTCATCGTCGACCTTGGTGAGGAAAATCCTACCAATTTGGTATCAGAGCAAGGCGAGGGAGGTACAAATCCATCACCAAACTCGATTGAATTATCTCACATTAAACAGATTCAGGATTACTTGATTACTGCTGTTGCTGAAATTTCTACAAAACTCGACATGTTAATGCAATCGAGAGTTGAGGTTAGGGGAATCTGGATAATCGTGAGGGAATTGGGACATCTCATATGAGAGTTCCTGTTGGGTTGGATATTGATGATCAATGGCAGGATAGTCAAAGAAACACTCAAAGGGACGAGCAGTGAGGATGTCGGGAGGAAGGATCCCATCTCATGGTTTAGTCGAGCAGAGAAATTTTTCAAGTTGCACAATATCCATGAAGCATTGCAAGTCGAACTAGCAAGCTTCCACTTGGAGGACGACCAGCCCTTCCCCCAAGGCCCACCATCGTCTTCTTCTTCGCCGCCGCCACGGTCATCCATGGCCGCCCTCTCGTCGGCGCTCAACCGCACCTCCCCCAAGTCCTCCCCTGTCTTCTCCACCGCCGTCCGCCGCATCGATCGGCCGTCGCTTCTCCCGGCATCGCCGTCCCGGCGGGTGCGCGCGGTCCCCTGCCCAATGGCCGCCGCAGATCCGGCGGTGGAGGTGGGGAGAGGCAGTGGGATGCGGTGGTGGAGGTGGGGAAGAGGCAGCGGTATGCGGCGGCGGGGATCCCTCACTGGCCGGATGCGTTCGGGAGGTTCGGCAAGTTTGGTGGGAAGTACGTTCCCGAGACGCTTATGCATGCCCTCACCGAGCTCGAGGCCGCGTATCGGTCGCTTGCCGGTGACCGCCAGTTTCAGGAGGAGCTAGCTGGGATTTTAAGAGATTATGTAGGTCGTGAAACTCCACTTTACTTTGCTGAGCGGCTCACTGACCATTATCGCAAGCCTAATGGGGAAGGTCCCCATATATACCTAAAGAGGGAAGATTTGAACCACACAGGAGCACACAAGATTAACAATGCACTTGCTCAGGCTCTGCTTGCCAAACGATTGGGTAAAAAGCGCATCATTGCTGAAACAGGAGCGGGCCAACATGGCGTTGCAACTGCTACAGTATGTGCAAGATTTGGGTTGGATTGCGTTATTTACATGGGTGCTCAAGATATGGAGAGGCAGGCCCTTAATGTTTTCAGAATGAGGCTTCTTGGTGCTGAGGTCAGAGCTGTACATTCTGGGACAGCTACACTAAAAGATGCAACTTCAGAGGCTATTCGTGACTGGGTAACAAATGTCGAAACAACTCACTATATTTTGGGTTCAGTAGCAGGTCCGCATCCATACCCAATGATGATCAGAGAATTTCATGCCGTCATTGGCAAAGAGACCCGCATACAGGCATTGGAGAAATGGGGAGGAAAGCCCGATGTGCTAGTAGCTTGTGTTGGAGGAGGTTCAAATGCTATGGGATTATTTCATGAGTTTGTTGACGATAGTGATGTGAGATTGATTGGAGTTGAAGCTGCTGGTTTTGGGTTGGACACTGGCAAGCATGCTGCCACATTGACAAAGGGCGAAGTTGGTATCTTACATGGAGCTATGAGCTATTTGTTACAAGATGACGATGGTCAAATAATTGAACCTCATTCAATCAGTGCAGGCTTGGATTATCCTGGGGTTGGACCAGAGCACAAGTTTCTTGAAGGATTTAGGCCGAGCTGAATACCACAGCGTCACAGATCAAGAAGCTTTGGAAGCTTTCGAGAGGCTATCGAAGCTGGAAGGTATCATCCCTGCATTGGAAACTTCTCATGTACTGGCCTACTTGGAAAGCTTGCTCTACTCTGCCTCGATGGCACAAGGGTGGTCCACTCCATCCCTGCACTTCCCTTCTACTCCTCGATCAAGCGACTACTTTACGTTCAACCTTGGGATCGATGTTCTTGTAAAGGGGACGTATGGTACGAATAACAGTGAGTAGAACAAGGGCGTTACAGGGCATTACGAGATCCATGAATTCGATGGTGAATACCGAGAATAAATTATAAGGATGAATTCGAGATGAATAATGAGAATAAATTGTAGGATGAATTCGAGGTGAATAATGAGAATAAATTGTAATGGGAAAACTAGGAAGTGTGGCTACATAAGGGGAGAGACTGATTGTAAAGGACATGACTTTTGATGAATTAAATCTTTGTTTTCTTCTTATCTTTGTTCTTTGTTCTTCTTCTTATTTTCTAGGGAGATCTTCCTGGGAGCAGGGTTTAACCACTATCCCACCCTCCATCATCTCAACCATTTCTCCAACTCCCTTCAGATTCCAGGCCAATCGTCTCCTCCATGGCACCAGCCAAGCAGGGGAACAAGCAAGGAACTAAGGGAAAGAGGTCATCGTCGACCTTGGTGAGGAAAATCCTACCACATTACCTTTGTAAAAATTCATAAAGAACACTTCTATGCAAAGATCTATCAAAACAGTCCATTTAGATCATGAAAAACATAGATCTAAGCATAACATGATAAACTAACTCAAATCCATCACAAAGCATGCGCCAAAACATTGGTTTCACATGGTATTATCATGATCTAGTAATGCATAGCAACTATGCATGATGCTCAACCAAAGAAATGAAGAAAGGAGAAAGAAAAGCGGAATACCTTGCTGAAATTGAAGAGGATAGGAGAGATCCTACCCTTGGAATGGTTTGAAGCTTGATGGAAGATTTAGAGCTTGGGGAGCATGTTCCTAAAATTGGGAGGAGTGGAGAAGGACAACGTGGTTTGGGAGGAACAACATGGGTGGGCTATCTCTCGATTATGTCCTGGCTATAATGAGCTAACAAACTACTCAATGAATGACATGTACCTATAACAAATAAGACTTGGGCTCTAAACTACTAAACTACTGATACACACCGTATGATGCTATATCTACTACTGAGACTACATAAGATATGAGCCTTGGCTCCTGCAGCTACAACGTGGGAGCCTGTCCCAAAACTATAACAATATTACCCTAGGGTCCTGGTGCTCAACTAAATTTATCTACCAATCCAATTGGGCACGAGGTCTTGGCTAATTATACTAGCTAACCGGAATCTCCATAGCACATTAGCTGTCAAATCTGACTGACAAACATGCTACTCGAGTCAGTCCAAATACTGAACTACGACAAAAACAGCGTCGGCTCGGGTTTCATAAATTGACACAAGAGTGGACTGTGACAAACGCCCCGGAAGGCTGAATTTTCACCAGTGAATCGAAACCATCCTATAAGGTGGGCATGATCTAGACAACGGAGAAAGAGGTCCCACTTATGAGGTTTTTATACCCGATTTTGGTGCAACGAAGAACCAAGCCAGTGGTATTAAAGTCAAGTCATGTTCAATCTTAATCATTTAAGATAGAAAGACACATACAACATACAGGTAGGGATGGGAATGAGGTGTCTATCCGCGGCTCAGTCGTCTCCATTGACATGTCTACCAAAATTTTTGTGGGCTAATCGTAAAAAATAGTTTCCAATATTTTATTTTATATTATATATATATATATATATATATATATATATATATATAGTTGTATGTGCATCATAGAGCCTGCAAATTCCTTATATGGGCCTGTTTACATGTGCGGGTAGGCCCGTGTAATCTGTATAGTTACAAGCCCATAGACATTGTCCTACACAAGCTTGGTCTAACTAATAAACGAAGCAAGGCCCATATAGTTTCTCATGTCAAAGCCCACTACCATAAAAGCTACAAGCCCATTCTTTTGAAGCCCACTTCAGCACAGTTAAATGAAGTGGAATTATCATGAAGGTTTTAAAACGATTTTTGGTAAAAGTGCCTGTTGTACCAATCGTTTAAGTAATATAATAGTGAATAAAGTATCATTCCCACTATAACAATATAATTTAATCAATTTAAAAATTTTAGACAAAAGATAAAAGAACAAAATTTAAGCAAAAATTAAACTAAAAAACAGGAAATGAATAAACTTTGGGTTTTTATCACAACTAATGAAACTAAAACAAGCAATTAATAAAAGACAAGAGTCAAATAAACTATGCTAGAGATCAGAATCCTTCAATTAAATAAATGCTTATATATAAAAGATTAAGGAAGTTTAATTTCCAATCATACATGAAATGGTAAAATCAAATTTATAATTAGCCCTTTCAAATTTCTTATTAACTTTATAAATATTTACTTAAAAGTGGACATTCCTTTCAATATTTCTATCTAATAATCAGTTTTTATAAGCAATACACGCTTAACTCCTAGACGGTTAAGTTTACCACTTCGGTTATCAACTTAAAACAACCTCCCAAATCAAATGAAATGTAATTTAAGATCATCATTCTCAGTTCTCCTAAAACTCAGATAATAACAATTTGACATTCAAATTTAATTTCTCTGCATAGTTTCCCTTATTGTTTAATTCTTGTGCAAGAATAACTCAATTAGTAAACTGAATAATTAAAATGCATTTAGCACACTTATGATAAATTCCATGCATGAAATAAAAATTAAAACTTCGATTGCACAAGCAAATTATAGCATTTTATTCAATTGAAATCATCCATCTCTAGCATATAAAGAGTTTACCCCCATGATGAACTGAAAAATTATCATGGAAGTAAATAATAAAATATCTAACTAAAAGAAAAATGGAAAAAATACAAAGAAAGCTCTAGGCAAGGACTTCACTTGCTGAAGGTGTGATCTTGGTGTGTGTGTGTGCATGCGTGTCTATATATATATATATATATATATATATATATATATATATATATATATATGGGTAAAGTGAAGAAGAGCAAGGGGCAGAAAAAATTTCCTGCCCCAAGCTCTTCTCTGGGCTGTCCGATTATAAGGACGACTCAGATCTCTTATTTAAAATTTTTTTCTAAAAATACCCCTGCCCCCACCGCCGCTTCGCCCCCGTCGCCGCCTGTAGCATCTGGCGACGGCCAGTATCTGGTCGTGGCGGGCGCCGGGGCGGGGGCGCCCGGAGCAAGGGGTCGGTCACCCTCCCTCGCCATGGCGGCGGCGCTCCGCCTCCGCCCGATCTGGACCGTCCTCCTAAATGGACGGTCCAGATCAAATTAAAATTTTTTTAAAAAAAAACTAATAAATCTGGGCCGTCCTTATAATCGGACGGCCCAGATCATTGTGGCGCAGAGAGCCGATTTCTTGCCTCTGGCGCAGGAAATCGGCTCTATATATATATATTACCATCATAGTTATTTATTTATAATCTTTTGTTATTAAACAAGAAATTTAAAACAAAAAATAACAATTATTTTAAAAAAATTTGGCTTATTTTGCAACTGGTTTGCGACCGCATCTGCTACTGGAACCCAATCACAAAGGTTTAGCGACCGAAAAGAAATCATTATAGAGCCGAAGTTGAAATTGAATTTGCAATTGGAAATCCGGTTACAAATAATTTGCTACAGGGTTTTCGACCACAAATACAATTGCTAATTTAGAAACCAAATTGAAACGGACAAGTTCAATTGCATATTTTTGACCGGATTTCTTTTCGGTCTCAAATTTTATCACCAACCTTAGCTACTGTGACTGGATTATGCGGTCACAAATCGAATCATAAATTTTATTAGGGACCGCATTTATGGTCTTCAGCAACCAAAAATTCGATCCCTAAAGTCCAATTTTCTACTAGTTAATTGATTTTGGTGTGAAATCTTAAGTTAAACAATAATTTAATTGAATTATCATAACTAAATAAACGTTATCAGATGATTTAAATAATAAAATAATCCAAAATTAATGGGTACAGACATGGGTTTGACTTGATATCTCAAGTGGCTTATACAAAGTTCACCGGATCTTTATGATCCAATATCTTTCAATTTATGCTATTTCGAAGTCGGTACGACGGAATTATCACAAAGGTTAACTTAAATTAGTGACAAGTTAAGTTACTTTTCATAATTTTATTGAGATCTCATTCTCGATTAGCCTGTCATACACCTTGCGTAAATTGATTTGGCTCTCCGAGCTTCTCGATATCTTAAGTTAGAATTTAAGTGCATTGGTAGAATCGCAAAATGTATTTCATCAAATGCTGAAATCTCCATTTCTACATTATTATTTGTTTTATCGGAATCTCGTACAATTTTCGGCACACTCAGCATGTGATTGTGGTTGTGATATGTGTGTGTGTGTGTGTGTGTGTGTTTAATTTTTTCATCTTGCATGTAATGTCATTTTCCGCATCTAGAACTATTGCATATCATTGCATGTATGCATCATACAGGTTTTGAGTAGTAGTCTATATTGTTAGGTCATGCGGAGTCAAGCTTGTCGCAGTAGGACGAGGAACTCTTCTTAGGTCCAATAGGACTCTCTTTCTACTTGATCTACTGCTTGGCTCACGTGTTTTATTTTGATATCATAGGACGTAGCTAGTAATGTTTTATTGGATCACACACTAGCTCTAGGCTATCTTATCACTTTTCTTGATTAATAAAAGTTCAAGGTTAAGATCTCTTGATGAGTTTTCTAAAGTGCAAAATCTAGCTCAAAAGTCGTAGCACTATTTGAATCAACCCTACCCAAGCCTTATACCTATTATACGATTTTGGACTTTTGGTGCATACATGGTAGATGGGAGAGTGATGCTAATCGAGGAGCCTGGTCGGTGCCCACCTGTGGTATTTGGGTAGTGGTCAATTGTGTGATTATGATTATCGATATAGTACCTATTAGTAGTGTGTATCTCAGTATTTCAGCATGTGTGTGCTCTCCTTTGAGTATATCCAAATCATGTCATGTCTCAAATGTGATCAATTAGGCCCTACCGGCCACGGGCATGTTGCCATCAAATAGATGTTGGCTCATGCATAGTACTAACATGCTATTGTCGAACATTCTGGTTCGTATGCGTGAATATCTATATGATTATGATTAGACCTTATTTGCCTTATTGTGATTTAGATTGTGTGTGTGTATGTGTGTTGGGGGGTGGGGGTGGGAAGGAGAGAATTTTTTATTTCATTTTAGTTTATCCATTTGCTAGTTTTATTGATTTCCCTATTAGTCATTAACACTCATTGTTGATGCATTTTCTTATATTTATGTAACACCTCGATTTCAGTTTCACCTAAGAACTGAGTCAGAAATGTTACCGATCGAGTCAAGTCATATTTAAAATTATCGGTTGGTACGACTCGATCGATGAAATAGATCGAGCAACCTTCTTGGCGTCATGAGAATGGAAGACATTATTAAATATGCATCAAACACATCAAATATAAATAAAAATAATAAAGTAAATAACTGCGTTGAGCTCAAGTGTGTGTAGCATTTATCTGTCCTCCCACCAAAGTCGACTTAGGATTTGCATGACCTAAATATATTATATAAAAACCGTCAATAACAAATGTTACTAGTCTGAAAAATAACTAATACAATCTGGCAAATGGGCATTCCATTACCTACAAAAAGTTATGAAACTTCAAGATTGCCTGACACCGAGTGGTAAGCAAACACACTTAAGCAATTGTCGGCTCGCATGCACGGCTCATAATCATATTCATACATACATACAGCGCTTACACCCTCACACCTTCAATATCACCCGTCATGGCACTCGAGTGGCAAAAGGAATAGTTAAGTTAGTGCCACAATTTTTGGAAATGCACTGTATTATGCAGTACCATCATACACAACACTACTTCATTGTTTGAAGGAGTACTAGTGTAATTTATACATATCTCCATACCGCTCACTCTCGTATTCGTGAAATCCGTAAAAATGCGTGTACTCATATAATAGGCTTAGGAAAGAAGTTTGTATCATATATTTATGGAGCTTCAATTAGAAAACCAACAAGGGATCTCGTCCTTGTAGTTTTATTAAATATGCGTAGAAAGCATAGCTAAATGGCCCGACATCGGAGAAATGCAATAAAACGCCGCTGATGTCATCCTACATATAAAATAAGATCAAACTGTACACGCAAGGAGTCAAGCAAAGAGGGAGAGTCCGACAGACCTATGGTCCAAGCGTATCTGTCCATCTCCGCCAGGTGCAGCGACGTCGCCGGCGACAATTGTGGCAGCAACGGTCATCATGGGTTGTCTCAAAATGTATATCTAGGCAAGATGAAGTTGTGGGTGTGGTTGGACTGGCTGGAGGTGGCTCGTTGGCACCGAAACGACTCGAACAGCATAGCGGCGGTGGAAACAGTTGAAAAAACTCTATCGCCGACTGCAACTGCGACTGTGGTGGCGCTGGTGGTTGAGAGAGGCACGACTGGGAAGCCGGCCACGAGGCGGTCATGGGGGTGCCGTTCCGGTGGTCGGGGCGAGGTGGAGACTCACCGGCGGCAAGCCAAAGTGGTGGCGACGCTAAAGGGTGTAAATTTTGAAATCATGAAAGAACTCTGGAAATCAATGGGTGAAGATAAAGCTGAGTGGACGGCTCAGATCTTGCCACATGGCATGATCTAGACATCCGACAACTCGTGGCCTGGTAGGGGCTCACCTATGGGTGCATGCACTATACATATGGACGGAAATCTCGGATAGAGACCGTCCAAAGTTCAAACTGACTCAAGTTATACAATTGACTCTCTCGGCAGGAATCGAGGCAAGAAGGGTATAGAGGCCTCGAAACCCTAAACGCAATCAAGATGGGCCCACATGGGCACAATCGGGGAATCCAAAATTCCTATGTTACATGCAAATGAAATACCCAAAAATCCCAAACAGATGCTAAATGCTACAACCGCCTAGATCTAGGCGCTAAAATCCTGGCTGACTCATAAAAATCATATGTTATACACTATTAACTCATGTTCTACGGTATCATATCTAAAAATATCATATGCATGTCAGAGCATACTCAACTTCCATAACATGCTCATATGGCCATCTAGGCCCCATACTCATATTCTAAAAATTAGTCTGGCTCGAGCTCGCTCAAACTGACTCGATACTGACCCGAACAAAGAAAAACTAAAATCAGGTAAAACCCTAACCCAAAAATGAGGTTTTAGCAACCTCTCCTCCTTATAAAAATTCCATCCTCGGAATTTCTTAGATCAACTATGATCGGAAAACTCAACTGAAGATGTAACACCCCAAATCCGGTTCACGCTCGTGAACCGAACCGGCATGTTACAGGCCCCGGTTAGGTCGGCTAACCCAAACCTAACTCATGCGGATCCAATCTCGGCGTCTTAAGATGAAGATACAACTCGCAATGCATGGATGAATGCACAAACCCTAACATGGTACTACATGAATGACATGCAATTCAAAGTACACACCAATACAATTACGATCAAACTCAATAAAAATTCTAAAATAAAACGGACAGAGTCTCCCCTAAAAGTGTAATTAGGGTCCACCCTGTCAAAACAACATATACCAATATATATGCATATATCAACAATTTCAATCACACATAATCTAATATACTGTATACTCATTATGGAACTTGGGTTTCAACCCACCACACTTCCGCTGCGCGCTCTGATCACATTTCACCTCTTGTCATCATGTCTTAGCTTTTCATCACGTCATAACATCATCTCATTGCATTTAATCATATCCTATCATGTCTTAGCATTTCACATCATTCACAATATAATAGCATCATAAATAGAATATTAACCACTCTATCGACTGACATGTGTGCAAGCGACAACAGTGCTCCTCCGTCCAAGCTGGCTCCTCCAACTCGTGATTATTACCTACATATAGTATAAAAACACGTCAGTAACAAGTGTTACTGGTCCAGAAAATAAAATAACTATAACAAGCTGGCTATGAGAGCAAACTCTCATATGAAAGAAAATATCATATACTCCACGTGAACACTCTGAAGGGCACTACTGAGGAGCCACTGGGCTGCAGACCCGGTAGCATCCCGAACTTACTGATCTGTTGCTGCTGATGCCGCTCTCGGCATTTTCTTACTTCATTTTCTGGTCTCAAATCCTAAGCCCTCTCCTTACCTCCATATTTCTCCTGGCCTTGAGCACGAAGGCCGAGTACTCTCAGGCAGTCGCCTTTAGTACCCTTTGAACCACAAGTCCGGACATGCGCTGTACTAAACAGTACCCGTAAACCTCCACATTCTCCGGGTGTGAGGAACTCAAATGCGGAGTTGTCAGGATCCCTCGGGAATGGAACAGTCCGCTGGCACTAATCCAGAGCCCGCTTTGACTGTCACGGCATCCGCTCATGGTACGTGCAGTCGGTTTCTCCATCTCTCGTCTCACTGAAAACGCGAAAACTACATATATATAGGGCTGGGTAGGGATTTATATAATAGGCCCGAAGGCAACTTGTGGTGGATCTTGTTTTCGAAATCATCCTCGAGGGGTTATTAATCCGGAAATCTGTTCGGCTAGATGGCCCGAGTTAAGTGGGATCCAATAAAACGCCACTTAACCCGCCCTGCAGGCATTAAATCAAACATACAATAGAAGAGAGTAAAAATAGAGTCGAGTCCTAAACGGACCTGGTAGAAGCTCCAAGCGTGTCATCGCGCCTAGGCGGCGAGCTCCTACTCCGTACCTACACATCAAAACTAAATACTAACGCCCGCTAACTAAATGATGCATCAAACTCAATGAACATCAATCAACAATCAAATAATCATAAGTATGAAAATAATTCTAACTCATCCTATTCATACCAATTTTATTGTATTTTTCCTAAGTTACATCGTACCCGATTAACATGCTCAGATTTACTTTACATCATCAGATCACTTAACATTTACCCATTACCAATCATATCATACATATCATTACTTCTTTCATGCTCAGACTTCTATCATGGGAATCAATCAATCCTATCATGTTGTGCTAACAATCATCAATTTTAAATAACTAACTCAGAGGTATTTATACCTCACGTCATCGGCAATCGGCGATGACTAGGGTTTCGTCACGCGTCTCGGAGCTCAAATTCGGCACTCATCGGCGTCCGAAGTTCGATTGGGATCGACTGGATGAGCTCCGCAGAAGATCCGGCGAATTCCAGCGAATCCGGTTTTCCGGCGGGTTTCGGCAATTTTCCAGCAGCTTCCGGTGGTTTTCCGGCGACAATCACCGGCGGCGTCTACTAGCTGGATAGGGGTCATATTGGGTACCATTGGAACCGGCTCGGCGAGCCCGACGCATCTACAGCGTTGACATGGTTGGCAAGGTGGCGGCTCGCCGAAAAATGGCAAAACAGAGGCGGCGGCGATGGGGACTAGATCTAGTCGGCCTGGGCGGCGATGGCCTCCGCTCCGGTCGGGGAAGGTCACTGGGTGGTCGAGGCTGCGAGCCATGGATCGTGGCGGCGACGGTCACCGGCGGCGCGATCGGTGACGAAACGTAGCTGCGGCACAAGGCGCGGCAATTCCGGCGTCACGGCGGCCTGGCAGTGGCCGGGACTGGTCGGGGCAGCACGGCGACACCGTGGCTGGGCTAGGCGGCGATGATCGGTGGCCGGGTCGACGACGGCGGCGACGGTGGCGAGCAGAGGGTGGCGTCGGCAAGGGTTTGTGGGAAGAAGAATGTCGGGAGGGGAGAAAAATAACTGGGTGGCAATTTCGTAAATAAGACTTGACTCATCTCTGGCTCGAGTCAAGTATAATAACTAAGTCGTATTAAATCCTAAAAAATTCATAAAAATTGGGGAAAATCCCATAAAATCAAACAAACACCAAAACATCATAATGATATGCTCTAGAACTATCAACCCACCCAAACTGCCCGTAACACGTCCTAACGCGGTAAACGGCCTAAAACTAATTCTACGATCTACTATATATAAAAATAAAATAAAAACATAAGTGGCATACTCTCATATATTCTGATAACTCATTCTGTTCTGCTATGTTCATGACGTTATCATCATATACTTGGGTACGCATGACCCTCATAGCTCATACATGCGACCGGCGTCGGCTCAGTACACGTGTTCTGAAACTGACTCGACTCAAAAATAACGGTCGAACCGACCGGTTCTGAATATAAAACCCTGACTCGAATCGTGGGTTTTATAGAAGAAGTCATCTTGTTGGCAATCTGGTAGCTCTCCCTCGAAAGCTAGCTGCACGTGGCCCAAAAGGACCAATATGTTGATAGAACTCTGAGCAGTGATGAAGCTCACTAGTTCATGACTACACGTGATCAAATCATTTGGTGAAACATATAATACGTGCTGGAATAATCTGACTAGACTAGCTCCTAAGGTCACTGCGAACTATGGAGACTGAAATGCAATGACCTCAACGGGAAAAACCTAAGCTCACCCCTAAGGGTCTACTGGGTAGTGGAGCATGTACTCTAGAGTACTACAGGGTATTGGTGTAAAACCCGCGATTCGAGTCAGGGTTTTATATTCAGAACCGGTCGGTTCGACCGTTATTTTCGATTCGAGTCAGTTTCAGAACACATGTATTGAGCCGACGTCAGTCGCGTGTATGAGCTATGAGGGTCATGCGTACCCAAGTATATGATGATAACGTCATGAACACAGCAGAACAGAATGAGTTATCAGAATATATGAGAGTATGCAGTTACTTTTTTATTATTATATATAGTGGATCGTAGAACTAGTTTTAGGCTGTTTATCGCGTTAGGACGCGTTGCGGGCATTTTGGGTGGGTTGATAGTTCTAGAGCATATCATTTTGATGTTTTGGTGTTTGTTTGATTTTATGGGATTTTTCTCAATTTTTTTGAATTTACGGCGATTAATTATTATTCTTGACTCGAGCCGGAGACGAGTCAAGTAATATTTACGAAACTGCCACCCAGCTATTTCATCCGCGCCCTTCTTTTCTTCCACAAACCCTTGGCCCGATGCCGCCCTTGTACGTGTCACCGCCGCTGCTGCCGGCGCCGCCCGATCGTCGATGGTCGCCGCCTAGCCCAGCGACGACGTTGCCGTGCCGCCCCGACCAGGTCCCACCCCCATCGGACCGCCGCGACGCGAGGAAGCCACGCCGCGACGCCGCACCCGCGTTGCGCTTCCGTCGCCGATTCCACCGCCGGCGACCAGCGCCGCCACGATCGGTCGGTTGCCTCAGCACCCTTAGCCTTCCAGCGACCTTCCCCGACCGGAACGGAGGCCATCGCCACCGTGGCCGGCCGGATCTAGCCACCATCACCACCCACTCTGTTTTATGCATTTTCTGGCAAGCCACCACCTCCGTTGGCCGCGTTGACGTCGTAGATGAGTCGGGCTCGCCGAGCCGGTTCCGAGGGTACCCAACACGACCACTTTCTGGCCAGTAGACGCCGCCGGCAATTGTCGCCGGAAAACCACCGGAAGCCGCCGAAAAACCGGAATTTCTGGAATTCGCCGGAATTCACCGGATCTTCCGCAAGGCTCACTCAGTCGAGCCCGATCGAGCTTCGAACACCAATGAGTGCCGAATTTGAGCTCCGAGACACACGACGGAACCCTAGCCGTCGCCGATTGCCGACTACGTGAGGTATAATTACCTCTAAATTTATAATTTAAACTTGAAAATTGTTAGCACAGCATGCTAGTGCTAGTTTATTGATGTGATTGATGCTTAATTATGAATGAAATGATGATTGCATGATGTAATTAATTAAGAATGAATAGTATGTGATTTAATGAGGTAGATCTAGTCTGAGCATGATAAGTGACCACCACGTAACTTAGAAAAACACAGTAAAATTGGTATGAATAGGATTAGTTAGAATTATTTTCATACGTATGATTATTTGATTGTTGATTGTGATTCATTGATTTTGATACATCATGTAGTTAGTGGGCGTTAGTATTTAGTTTTGATGTGTAGGTACGGAGTAGGAGCTCGCCGCCTAGTCACGATGACACGCTTGGAGCTTCTACCAGGTCCTTTTAGGACTCTCTCTGTTTTACTCTTTTCTATTGTATGTTTGTTTTAATGCCTGCAGGACGAGTTAAGTGGCGTTTTATCGGATCCCACTTAACTCGGGCCATTTAACCGAATAGTTTTCCGGATTAATAACCCCTCGAGGATGAGATCCCTCGAGGATGATTTCGAAAACAAGATCCACCACAAGTTGCCTTCGGGCCTATTATATAACTCCCTACCCAAGCCATATATATATATATATATATATATATATATATATAGTTTTCGTGTTTCTGTGAGACAAGAGATGGAGAAATCGACTGCACGTACCATGCAGAGGATGCCGTGACAGTCAAAGCGGGCTCTGGATTAGTGCCAGCGGACTGTTCCATTCCCGAGGGATCCTGACAACTCCGCGTTTGAGTTCCTCACACTCGGAGAACGTGGAGGTTTACGGGTACTGTTTAGTACAGCGCATGTCCGGACTTGTGGTTCAAAGGGTACTAAAGGCGACTGCCTGAGAGTACTCGGCCTTCGTGCTCAAGGCCAGGAGAAATATAGAGGTAAGGAGAGGGCTTAGGATAAAGTTTTACGTGAAGTACTGAAAAAGAAGTGCCGAGAGCGGCACAGTACCAGCAGCAGATCAGTAAGTTCGGGATGCTACCGGGTCTGCAGCCCAGTGGCTCCTCAGTAGTGCCCTTCAGAGTGTTCACGTGGAGTATATGATGTTTTCTTTCATATGAGAGTTTGCTCTCATAGCCAGCTTGTTATAGTTATTTTATCTTCCGGACCAGTAACACTTGTTACTGACGTGTTTTTATACTATATGTAGGTAATAATCACGAGTTGGAGGAGCTAGCTTGGACGGAGGAGCAATGAGGTCTTGTGCACACACACATGTTAGATTTCTGAATGTTTAATATTGTATTATTATGTTATTATATTGTGAATGACATGATTAAATGTTTGAGCATGATGATATGATGTGAATGAAATGCTAAGACACGATAACAGAATGCAAAATATGATCAGAGTTGAGCAGCGGAAGCGTAGTGGGTTGAGACCCAAGCTTCAGAATGAATACGTTATAAATGAGATTCTGTGTGATTGTTAATGCATGCCGATATATTTGTATATATATTATTTTGACAGGGTGGGCCCATAATTGCACTTTTAGGGGAGACTCTGTCAGTTTTACTTCAGAATTTTCATCGATTTTGCTCGTAATTGTGATGGTGTGAAATTTAGTTTGCATGTCATCCATGTAGTACCATGTTAGGATTTTATGCATTTATTCATTCATGACGGATCGTATCTTCATCTTAAGACGCCGAGATTGGATCCGCATGAGTTAGGTTCGGGTTAGCCGACCTAACCGGGGCCTGTAACATGCCGGTTCGGTTCACGAGCGTGAACCGGATTTGGGGTGTTACAACTGGTCCAAACTACACAGGAAAAACTATATTGATACAAGGTATGCGGACGAACATCTATCCATATCTCCCTAATTCTTATCAATGAGATAGGTCAACTATGTATACCCTCAGGGCACTCTGCTACAGATCTTATGGCTATACTATGGTGTCCTGCGAGTCCTGCTAGCATATAGTGGACTCTAGTACCATTAAGTGTATATGCTAGTGGACTGTATGGTTCACTATCACCAATCTGAGGTCACTCTCTCAGGTATTCCTATAAAAAGAAATGGATCGCTCACAGGGTCCTAGCTAACTTGGTCCTAAGTCAAGTATCGAACTCTGTTCCATAATAGACATCTCGACAACTCGTGGCCTAGTAGGGCCCACCTATGGGTACATGCACTATACATATGGACAGGAAAGCTCGAATCAAGACCGTCCAAAGTCCAAATTGACTCGAGTTATAAAATTGACTCTCTAGGCGGGAATCGAGGCAAGAAGGGTAAATGGGCCTCAAAATCCTAAACGCAATTAAGATAGGCCCATAGGGGCACAATCGGGTAATCCAAAATTCCTATGTTACATGCAAATGAAATACCTAAAAATCCCAAATGGATGCTAAACTCTGCAACTGCCTAGATCTAGGCCTAAAATCCTGGCTAACTCATAAAAATCATATGTATACCTCGTGTACACACTGTTAACTCATGCTCTACTGTATCATATCTGAAAATATCATATGCATGTTGGGCATACTCAACCTTCATAACATGCTCATATGGCCATCTAGGCCCCATACTCATATTCTGAAAATTAGTCTGGCTCGAGCTCACTCGAACTAACTCGATACTGACCCAAAAAGGGAAAAACTAAAATCGGGTAAAAGCCTAACCCCAAAAAAGGGTTTTACAATTTATATAGGTGTGTTGTCGTATCATTGGCCAACCTAGGTGCATGGATGATGAGGAGGCTTGGAGGCTGCTGAGTCGGGCTGCATTGTTTTGTGTTTGCTGCTTTTGTTTTATTTTGCGTATATCTCCCCTCCTTGCTTTGCGAAGGTGTTATTTGCTATCATGTGATGTGAATTGTGGGGCCTTGATCCATTTTTAAAATGGCAGGCCAATTTCTCTGAATGTTTTACTTATTCTTAATTATATCTTTCTATCTTGCAGACGGAATACTCGAGGGCACACAGGTCTAACCGATTCATGTAAGGATTCGCCAAGCTCCAGAGTCTTGGAACTAAAGATTAAATAACTCCCAAGTATGTTAAACCATGTTAATTGTGCAAGTACCCAAAGTGAAAAAGAAACATAGGTTGGAGGAGCTTATGGACTTTGTTTTGCAAGAAGAAGGGGCCATGTGAAGACAAGGTAAACCAACAGCTTAAAGAATGTAAATTTTCATTGTAAATGATCTTTGTTGTAATGTGAACGAGGTGGAAAACCTCCTGAATGCTTTGTGAATGAAATGTGAAAATTTTGGAATGTTCTGTGTGTGGTTTTATTATTTTTGAAATTATATAGGTTTGTGAACATTTTTACAATGTCCTAATTACAAGGGAGGTTCTGCTGGATTTTCTCCAAAAACTCTTAGTCTTCTTTGTAATGTAAACACATTTAGGGTGTCCTATTTACATGAGTTCAGCCATAGTCATTGCATCTTTTGAGTGTTTGTCTGTGCATTATATTTCATATGGTTTTCATGTTTTGATGCCTTGAGTGGTTTAGGCCCCTGTGGGTCAATTTTGCATTTTAATGAGTTATGAACTACCATAACAAAGTTTATCATTTTGATTTGGTTCACGTGCTAGCCGAATCGGGGTGTTACACCCATTCTACATAAGTTGTCGTTACAAAACAAGCTCCTGTAGCAAATCCAAGGATTGACCAACTCATTGAGGCCATGGCTAATATGAAGACAAGTTTGACGAAGGAAAATGCCTTTGAAGCAGTCAAACGGCTAAAACCCTTGCTAACAAAGTGTACGATGAGGTATTTCTAGCCAAGTACAAAAGTCCAAATTTCACCAAATTTGATGGTGGTGGAAACCCATGAGACCACATCCTATATTTGAGGTTGCATGCAGCAATATTGTAACAAATAAAAAGCTAAAGGCCCAACAATTTCACTCCTCTCTAATAAGCTGTGTCATCTACTCCTTCAATAGCTGCCCTCTTGGCTGCATTGCATCTAGGTAGACTCTTGTGCAGCAACTCACTGCACATTTTGTTGAACCTTGGTTTTTATATAGCAACACTTCAAACTCTCTAAACAAATATAAGGTGTCTTATGCACCAACATATGAAATCAAAACATGAAGACCCAAAGTGGAGTTAAAGTATCAAAGAAGTTTGGCAACATCTTCATCTATAAATAGGACTTTCAGGGGTGTATTTTGATACACCTTTGATAAAATTGAACCCTTAGAACTCTCTAAAAACTCTTGGAAGCTCAAGTTTGTGTTTAAGATTGGTTTAACCTATTAGCTTATATGCCTAGTGCTTTGATTGTGTAAATCCTAAAGAGGGTGGCAGTGAGGCATGGCTCTTGTGTGTGTGCTTGATTTCTAAACTCCCAAGATGTAAGCACTTGGTTTAGAGAGGAAGGGTGCTCAGATTGAAAACTCCTTTGGCTCAAGGTGTGATCTTGGTAAGCAAGAGCTAGCATCAAGTGGAGGTTGATCATAAGGTGTTAGTAGCTAGTTGCAAAGATCTTTGGCACTTCATGTTTGTAGAAGAAGGCTTGTTGGAGGCTCCTATAAAGGTCTGACAATTAGTGCAAAGCTGATAGGCGTAGTCATCTCTTTAAAAGTGATTAATCAAGCTGAAGATTGTAAACATCATCCTCACTATTATACTAGATCTTACCCCAAAAGGTATTAGATGTGGGACTAATTTAACTTTACAGCAAAAATTTAAGTTAGTCTCACATCCAATACCTATTGGGATAAGATACAATATATTAGTGGGATGTGTTTACGATCTTCAAGTTAGTAAATCACTTTTAAAGAGGTTCCATCAGTTTGCACTAATTTGGCGACATGTACAGGTGTATCAGAAAAATTCGGGACTATGTTGGATGGATGGTGGTATGTCAAAAGAAAGGAATTTTAAGGGCGGAAGTTTCTTAAGGTGAGTGGAATGTAATATCTTCCACAAAGTTAAGTTAGTCTTACATCTAATACTTACCAGGATAAAATCCAATATATTATTTGGGATGGGTTTTAGATCTTCAACTTGGTTAATCACTTTTAAGAGATAACTAAGCCCATCAATTTGTACTAATTTGGTCATTACAAGCTCCTACAATGTTAGGAATTTTTACTAATTGGGTCATTACAACTCCTAGGGTGTTAGGAATGCAAACTTCCTGCATTTGGTGGGTACTTGTGAATGAGTCATTGTGGTTGCTTGTAAGTTGTACAACTTGGTTGCCATAGTGAAACTAAGAAAACTTATCCAACTAAAGGACTTGGTGGGCCAGAAAAGAAGAGTAGGAATTCCAAACTTATTAAAAAATCTCTTGTCTTCTCTCTTCCCTTCTCTCTTTGTGTGCTTATTTTTATTTTGATTCACTTTGGTGCACACTTCACTCACTTCTCTTGTGTTTGACTTGATCGTTTTAAAGAATTAAGTGAACAATGTCAATGTCATTTAGAAACTTGTTTAGTTTGATTAATTCATCAAAGCAAGTATCTTTGCAAGTTTAAACTTGTGTTTGTTGCCTCATACACACCACACTTAATTGGTTGCTATTTTGCATTGATTATTTTTATTTGTACTTATAGATTCATTCTTACTTGTGCTAAATCGATTTCACTACTTGTCCATTTTTACGATCTTATAAGGTTCTAAAGATTGTGGGGATCTCACTTGTTTGTTTACTGATATTAGTTAGCTCTTTCTCATATAAATGCCTCAAGCCTGGTTATTTCTTCAAAAGTGATTAACTAGAGCTAAAGATCACAAGCACAACCTCACTAATATACTAAATCTTACTATGATAAGTATTAGATGTGGAAGTAGATAATTGTTTGTGGGATCTTATATTTAGGCTCCTATTAAGGAGGGAGGATCGCATTTGCACTTCCACATCATGAATATTTCGCACTCAAAATGGTGTATGAGTATACGAGTACTGTATTTATATGTCATGGCTATGGTGAACTTGTCTTTATCTAGAGGTTTAGAGAGGCATTTAGGTTGCCATATAGGCAAGAGGTTATTTCGAGTATTTTCTGTCCGATTAGGGAAGATGCTTGTGTAGATTACCCTTTGCAGTGCCTATGGAAGTATTGTTGTATGCGCTTTATGTACTTTAGCTACAATTCATAAAGCTTATATGAGCTATACTTTTTATTTAGCGCAATTTAATAGGTCTCATTACTGAAAATCCACATATATAAATATAAAAATAAATAATAAAGGTAATTATAAATTTTCAACTTAGTCTAATACTTCTAATACTTTCATCTTAATTATCAAACTAATTATAATAAAAATTAATTCCAAAATATTTTTAAACTAGTGCATTTTTAAGAAAACTAAAAACAGGTCATATTGATGTAAAAAAAAGATAAAATTTCATCAACCTCGTACTTATGCACTCTACTTTTCATATATATAAATCTAATGATGAGAGACCTAATACAAAATGTTCAAATTAAATTTATAGTTCATATAAGCAATATGAGGTGTGACTCACGTTACTTTTTCATTTTTCTATTGTTGTATTTATTTTGAGTAGTGACTCTCATTGTTGACATTTTTTAATTTTATATTATAGGGGCAGTGTTACCACTTGGTGTATGTGATTTATTGCATAATTCCTTTTACTTCTGCTAGGTATATATTTTAGTTGCATTAGTTTCATGTTATTACATCCCTATCTATTAATCAGTTTTTGCATGTATATGAGTCTACTCATGCGTTTGATGTGCATTCGTACTATTTTTCTTTTGGAGATGCCAAAAGAGGTTAGAATGATCGATTGCATTTCACGTTAACTTGCTAAGCCTCGATTTGGCTCTAGCATTTCCAACTAGGTTTTCAACTAAACTGAATTGATGGTGTAACGACCTGGCCCAAAGTACAACATAATGGGCTAAGTCATCTCTTCAAAAATGGTTAACTAAGTTAAAGATATATAATTCATTCTCACTAATACGTAGGATCTTACCCCAGACTAATAAACAGGATCTTATACCAGTAGGTACTAGATGTATGACTAAATTAAAAAATCTCACAATCCACCACCTTAGGAAATTTCACCCCTAAATTCCTACACTTAGCCCATTGCTAGCCCCAGCCTACGACCTTCTTTGGCCCGTGACCAGCAACCTAACCAACATCTCTAGTCCAACCCACCATCTAACACGAAATCAAGAGGCTCTGATAGCATTTGTAACGACCCAACCCAAAGTGCAACATAATGGGTTAATTCATCTCTTTAAAAGTGGTTAACCAAGTTAAAGATTTATATTCTATTCCCACTAATAAATAGAATTTTACCTTAAACTACTAAACATGATCTTATACCAGTAGGTATTAGATGTGAAACTAAGTTGACAATCTCACAATTTTGTCCCCAAAATTCTTAAATTTGGCTAGTTGGTAGCCCCAGACAACGACCTTCTCTGGCCGAGTGATCAGCAGCCTAACGAACGTCCCTACTGCAGCCTGCTATCTAACACAAAACCAAGTTGTTCTAATACAATTTAAACTTTTAATTAATATTACTTCTTAAACTTGTGCTTAAAGTTAAACTTGAAAAAAATAAGTTTAATAATAACTCTATCATGAATGACCTGTTATCAACACTATAACAAAATATTTATTCTAGACGTGATAAAATATACTAACTTTATTTTATCAACCAATTATCATATAATATTATTGACGCTTAATTTATTTATTAGCGAGATTTAATAAACAATCATACCCATCGGACTATAAACAGAATGAAGGTTCTAATTAACCCATATTACAAACCTTAATTAACCAATTATTAAAATAATCAACTTTATCTATTTCGTGCTTAATTTTTAAGTCTTGAATATAGTTTAATAATAATTACATTAGCATTACATTGATGGTAAAGGTTAAAATTTTACTTCATTAATCACTTATAACTACCAGATTTACTTATAAACTTATAATTCATGAATCGATTATAAAAAATTAATCAATATAGTAATATCAAACTACCCATCGATTTAAGGTTTGTTTAACCTAACCATGATTGTTTGTAAGCATAAATTGGTTAATAATTTAATCACTATGACCACAAAGTGTAAGGAGCACTGATCATGCAACCCACATAACATCAAGCAATTGGAAACAAGAGTATAAGAAAAACCTTTTAAAGAAAATAGGATCAAACATACAACCCGCAGCAAACAATAACTATACTTCTATGTGAGTAGGATCAGCAAGAAAAATAGTTCGTCATGGCTGAGTAAAGAAGAACGAAAACAGGAATAGCATGGGGTGAACTAACCAAAACCAGGACTCTCACACAATTAACATGAACCCTGTGTACCAAATGGATGAATACATACCACAAATAAAAAGAAAAACAATAGATGTGTGCATGACAAAAAGAAAGAGAAGGGGAGAGATAGGTACCAATACATGGAAAAAAAATGGAAGAGGACGTCGTCCGAGAGAGAGAGGAGAAGAGAAAAAGGAATGACGATGGTGTTTTCTTTTTATATATAAAGGAACTATCTCTCAATGTTTTTCACCAAAATCTTAACTCATCTTCAATCCTTAGCCAACTATTAAACTTGGTCAAAATAGGTCAGGACTCTCCTAGCCACCTAACCCTAGCCATTATGGCTCATACAACCATGACCACTAGCTCGCCTAACTCAGCCCGAAATAAATAAATAAATAAACAAAAAACATTAAAATACTAATATTTTACATATGGGTACTAGGTGTGCTTCTCAAAGATGCACTTGGGAACGCACAGTTGATGAGAGGGGATGGGGACGGCAGCCACATGTTCATCTCCCTTGTGCGTTCTTAATACCAGTGCAACCAAATTTGGGTGTGTTACACTTGCTATATTGTACAGTATTTATACTTTGTTGATATAATTGACGTCTATATGTATACATATAATGTTTTTCAATGAAGACATGCACGCATGGCAAAATCATGTGTATCCGGCTCACTCCTATTAAGGTAGATAAATTGTGGTGTCCACCGCCATGTCTATATCCACGGAGGCATAAAAATAAGTTCAATAAAAGTTTTATTAGATTTAAACATGAAGCAGACGCGGGGTAACAGTATCTAAGGCCACCCTGACATACAAACATGCAAATATTAGATGAATAACAGATGTATGTGCAGCATATAACAAAGTAATAATGTCCTAAATTGATCAATTCGAGTGAAAACTGATCAATTCTTCCTTGTTTCAAGCATAATAACCAGCATCAATCACATAAAAAACAAACAAATATAATATATAGTCATATGTGACATGCATAGGAACGATGAGCATCCAATATCTACTTTGTAAACATAACGTCAATCAGATAGCCGTTGACATCATTGAAGAGTAACAAGAGGAATAACTGAAATATAAGCCTCATACAATCATCCATCATAAAATACAGGTACATGATAATAATCTCACTACATCAACAATGAAACAAATGCATAGCTCAAGAAAATATAACGCAAAATATTTTCGTACATGCCCGTATTTCTTATAGGGCTATTCAAACTGACAAAAAAAAATAAAATAAGGAAGCATACACATGCTTGTTAGCATTAATAGATGAGTGGTAACTAATATAAATGTGGGGGTTCGTAAGTTCTCCAAACTAGATAGTCATTTTCGAGTGAAGTTCATATACTTATTATCGTATGTTATCATACAATTTGTACGTGTTGGAGTATGTTAATATTAATTGTTTAATATCTCCATATGAGATAGGTGATGATTAATGTAAATGTGTGTACCTAGGTTCTCCAAAATAACTAGCCATTTTAAAGTAAAGCTCATAGATTCATTTTCATATAGTATTAAAGCCAACCCACCCTGAGGCTCCCTATGTGTCACTGAATGAAAGTCTTTCTTAGGTACAAGATCAATCTCTAATTGAGATAGCTAGATTGATGAAAATGAAATACATTCTTTGCATAAAAAAAGAGATTGAGATCATAAGGATGCCATTAGCTGACAAAGTTATAAAAAAGATCCTTCGTTAACACTTCCCCGGCCTCGCACCTCCTTTCTTGCAGGTACAAAGCCTCTCATTCATATGGCCTTCCCTAAGAGTCTACTGGAAGGACTTTGGTTGTAAAACCCGCGACTCGAGTCAGGGTTTTATAGTCGTTAGCCGGTCGGTTTGACCGTGGTTTGAGTCAGTTCAGCTTTCAGAACACGTGTGCGGGGCCGAGGCCGACCATGTGCACGTACTATGAGGGTTCATGTATACCCAAGTATCGATGATAGCGTCAGATACGCATCAGCAGACTGAGTTATCAGTAGATATGAGAGTATACAGTTGATGATTTTATTTTTTTCATGTTGTGACCGTAGAATTAGTTTAGGCCGAATAACGCATTAGGACGCGTTAGATGGTATTCGGGTGGGTTATTAGTTATACGGCATGTCATTTGGATGTTGTGTTGTTTTGTTTGATTTTATGGGATTTTTCCCAATTTTTCTGGGATTTATTCCGAGTTAGTTATTATTCTTGACTCGAGCCGGTGTCGAGTCAAGTTCTATTTACAAGTTTGCCACTCCTATATTTCTCATCTCCCTCCCCCAAACCCCGACGTCTTCACCGACCAGCCACCCTTGAGGCTGTCGCCACCGCTGTCGACGCCACCTTGCCGCCGATCGACGCCGCCCAGCCCGGCCGTGCCATCGCCTTGCCGCCTCGACCACGCCCGGCCACCGTCCAGCCGTCGCGACGCCGGAAATCGCCACGATTTCACGGCCGTTCCCGACGTGATTCCGCCACCGTCTGCGCCGGACCGCCGCCGCCGTGACGTCGAAGCTCTCCCCTCGACTTCCCTACCTTTCCCCCTTACCTAGCGCCGCCGTCGAGGCCGGCCGTGGGTCTGATCGGAGCGATCGACCGCCCCGACCGAACTCGACGCCGCCGTCGGTGGCCATCGCCGCCGCGGCTGCCCTTGTCGTCACCACCATTGGGTCAAGCTCGCCGAGACGGTGCTAACCCTTACCTCCGATTGCTCCGCCGGAGCAGTCGCTGGAAAACCACCGGCGAACTGCCGGAAAACCGCCGGCTCGACTTCACCGCCTTCGTCTGTCGGCACCGATTTCAGCGCCGATCGCGAGGTGGTTTTTCCTTCTTTTTTAGTATTATTATATGCATGTTGTGGTCATGGTAGCATATTGGAATTAATTTTATTAACTTCATGATTTTAGTTTAATTAATCGTGAATTATGATAAACATGTGATGATTAGCGTAGATTGTGTTGCGTGATGTAAATGCTCGCTAATGGAATTGTTAGTAAACAACTGAATAGTTAATTAAATGCTTGTTAACTAGTTAATTTATGAATTTGCATGATTTAGGTTTTGCATGCTAGTATTAAGTTAAACGGATTAAATTGATTAAACCATTGTCACCTAATTAGAATAGGTATGTTTTGAAATTGGAATTAAAAGTGCTAGGTAATAAGTAACGTATGAAATCATAAAATTATTAACTTGCTTGACAATTAGAGATTTAGTGTGATTGTTGAGATGATTGTCATGTTTGATTAGATTCATGTATGCATGTGGATATATTAGTTATATAGGCGTGCATCATATATGTATGGGCGTTAGTAAATAGTTATGTTCATGTAGGTTCGTTGCAGGAGCTCGCTGTCTAGGCACGAGATTGCGCTTGGAGCTTCTGACAGGTCCGTTAGGACACGCTTCTCAGGTTTTATCGCTCTACTCTATCGGTGATTTGATTTATTGATCGTAGGACGTGTCAGGTGGATGATTTATCGGACCCCACCTAACACGGGTCATCTGGTCGATTGTTTTCGGAATTAATAACCCTCGAGGATGAGATCCCTCGAGCTTGTTTTCGAAAATAAGATCCACCTCAAGTTGCCTTCGGGCCTATTATAATAAATCCCGACCCAGCCCTATAAATAGTTTTATCGAGTTTTCAGTGAGACGAGAGATAGATGAAACTGACTTGCACGTACCATGAGCGGATGCCGTGCCAGTCAAAGCGGGCTCTGGATTAGTGCCAGCGGACTGTTCCATTCCCGAGGGATCCTGACAACTCCGCGTTTGAGTTCCTCACACCTGGAGAACGTAGAGGTTTACGGGTACTGTTTAGTACAGCGCATGTCCGGACTTGTGGTTCAAAGGGTACTAAAGGCGACATGCCTGAGAGTACTCGGCCTACGTGCTCAAGGCCAGGAGTAATATGGAGGTTCGGAGAGGGCTTAGGATAAAAGTTTTACGCGAAGTACTGAAAAAGAAGTGCCGAGAGCGGCACAGTACCAGATAGATCAGGATGCTGTTGAGTCAGCTGCTCAATGGCTCCTCTTTAGTAGCCCTATGAGAGTTCTTGAGGAAGATATATAATTGTTTGCTTTCCATGAGAGTTTGCTCTCATGTTCCAGTTTGATATTAGTTATTTCCGGACCAGTGACACCCGTTGCTGACGTTTTTCTACTATATGTAGGTGAGGATGATGAATGGTGTATGCCGGCCTTGACGAAGGATTAGCGCTTGCATTGCACACACATACCTGGCGCCACGTCGACTTTTGCGTAAGATGTGATGTGATTGTATGTTGTAGTGGATTTACATGGTTGTGTATATATATGCATATGTTTGTGAGGCTCGTATGCCTTGTTTTAGAAATGTTTGGAAATGTTTTGAGAAAAGCTCTAATGATGTGCGATGCTGAAATGAAAAAGGAACCAAATGAGCTGAGTATGAAATTGCAGGTGGGCTAGACCCAATTACAAGATGTGTTGTTGCTTAAATCCTATTGTGGTGTGCATTATGGTTTTATATATATACCCTATAATGTGCCGTGTTTTTAACAGGTCGTCCCCTTATTGCACTTTTAGGGGAGACTCTGTCCGTCTTATTCTAGGATTTTTATGAATTTTGTTGTTATTTTAATTATTTTGGTGTGTGGCTATTATCGTGACATTCACGTAGTATCCTGCTAGGGTTTTGCATCTCATTCATATATTGTTTGCGCATTAGCGGCGTGCTCCATCTTGAGATGTCGAGAGGGTTATGTCGTAGCCGTTTAGGTTTTGGGTCAGCCAACTTAATCGGTTTACGAGTAGTTCGATCCTTTGTAATAGTATTGGTCCGGGTTGAGAATTAAACCGGATTGGCGTGTTATATTGGTACACTCAGTGAATTCCACTCACACCAAGGGCAGGCCATTTTATTTACACCTACATGTCTAGTATTTGTGGCATAGACATAATTTGCATGACCTATATATAGGGTCCACATGCTAAGTCTTATACGGTTTGTATGTGGGGGTGTGTATTATCTCACATCTTTATATGAGATATATGGTAACCAATATAAATGCTAGTTTTTGAGTTCTCTAAAGTGGTTAGTCATTTTAAAGTGAAGCGCACGAACCTATATTTATATGATATTAGAGGCAACTTACCCAAGGGTTATGTGCTACATTTCATTAATGTTCACATATCTATTAGTTGTGGTGCATACTTAATCCTACACGGCCCATTTATAAGGTCCACATGCTAAGTTTTAAATGGGCTTGCACTCAAAGGGTGCATTAACACTAATTATCCCCACATCCCATATAAAATATGGATTTTTAGGTTCTTTAAAGTTATTGGTCATTTTAGAGTGAAGCACAGAGACCAATTTTCTCAATGATGACTAAAACCGCATCAACAAACACCTGCCACTACTTGACTAAATATCCCCAAGAGAGTCCCCCTCCCTCCTTGTTCGAGAGTAGACGTTTAAGAAGTGGATTTGGGTACTTGATCAATTGGAAGTAAGTGGATTTGTAAGATGACTTTTTGATTTTATTTTGTCAAAAAGTTGATTAATGGTTAGTTTTGTAGAGTTTGAATGTCATTATGTCTATTTACAAATGCGTTCTTAACATGTTCAAGTGGATACCATGTCAATCTCAGTAATATTTTGGCTATTTATTTTCTGATTTACTGTGAAAAGTACTTATCGCTTTTGCTCATGTGTTCTAACTTGCCTCCAGCTTACTGGCATTTACTGTTTTTTTTTCCTACGGTAAGGATTTTTATTTATATAACAGTTTCAAGCACCAAGAGTATTGACAGTTTGAACATCACAAATAACCCATGTGTATATACAACTAGAACAAAACCATACACATGAGCAAATAACAAAAACAATTATGACCTCTTATCACAACCACTTTCGTAAATAGGAATTGGAAGAGTAGAAGAATGGGAGAAAGTTAAGATACAAATTTAAGAGGAAGGGGGAAAGCTAAGAAAGTTACAATACAATTTTAATCTTGCGTGTGCCTTCATCCGCTGAAATCGATTATAATTATATTAGGAGCCTATTCGAAAGAACATTTACTAGGACCCACAGCCTAAATTTACATAAATAAATGGCAAAATAAATAATTAAGTTGCTTATAAATTTTCAAGCCAAGTCTAATATAACCTTTTCATCTTAATTTTCAAAGTAATTATAATAAAAATTAATTTAAAAATACTTATAAACTAACTAGCCTTTTTTTAAAATATATATATAAACATATATCAACCTTCCAACTCATGCATTCTATCTCCCACACATATACCTTCCATTATGTAAGACCTCTAAAAGGAGGTTTAACTAAGGGGTGTAGTTCATATAAATTATATATAGTATTACTCATCTTAATTTTTTTCTTATATTTATGATGATAATTATAAATTATAAATTTAATCTGCACAATATGTAGTTACACATCTAGTATTATATGTTATATATGAAGCTGAATATTTTACCAAGCTCCCAACGTGTCCTATAATTATTTTATTTATTTTATTTCTTTCTTTTCTTATTCTTTTCTTTTCTTTTCTTTCATAAAAGCTATATTTTTAACTAAAGGAATTAGTTTTCTATTAGAAACTTTTAATTAGGATTCTTTATTTCCATTATTTATAGTTCAAGTATTAGTTTTGTGTTCACATAAGTAAAATGAATCACGACTTTACCTTTTTACTTTTAAAAATAGAAGTGTGAAACTAAATATTCTAAAATTAGGTCCTATTTTGTGTTTAATATTTTTAAGTAAGCAAAATTTTTAAATTAACAAATTAATACATATTGAAAAAATTAATAAATAATAAAAATATGCAATTTTAAATAGTTAAATATAATAATTTATTTAAAGAGGTTGTCACTATATTAGCGACATATAAATCTAGTTATTTATCTAGATCGCATGGATTTTTTTAATTTACATAAAATTATCCTCAACATCCAATCGTCTTTATATGCAAAGTATTGGTTGCTCATAATAATTTTTTTTCTTATGTAAAAAGTAAAGTTTTTGAAAATAATCATTTCTTTCATATTAAATGTGTGTGTGCAATGGCAAGTGACTAATGACTAGTGTCGCGTGAAAACCAAACATTTGGATTTTAGTTAAGCTGAAATAGAGGTGCTCGTAGGGTCAGGTACCAACAAAACCCCTACCTATCCAAATCTTAATGGTAAAGTTTTGGATAATTAATAATAGGGTTTGGTTTAAGAGAAGCAAGTACCTACTTATAAATAATCGGGTTTGGCAATAGAGTAATGGGTACCCTATGAAATTTCTTAATTTAGTCTTACATTTAATATCAAATAGGGTAAAATTATGTTTATAAATAAGAATGAACTATAGATTTTCAATTTTGGTTAACTATTTTTAAAAATATAATTTAGGCTTATTAGTTTGCACTCTGACCGGTTTGTTACAAATAGTGTGAAAGCAATCTGATTCACTATTAGACGGTGAGATGAAATAGGAACATTAGTTAGACTCTTAGCCACGAGCAAAAAAAGGACGTAAGCCAGAGCTAAATAATGGCCAAGTGTAGGAATCCACAGGGTTGTTACATATAGTATGAAAGTAATTTGATTCTCTATTAAACGGTGAGATGAAATAGGAACATTATTTAGACTCCCGTCACAAGCTAAAAGAACATATGTTAGAGGTAGGTATTGGCCAAGTGTAAGAATCTAGGGGATATAATTTCTTAAGATAAGTGGGTTTTTAGGTCCCACATATAATATTTAATGGGGTAAGATATATTTTATAAGTAAAAATGAACTATAAATCTTAAATCTTAAATTCATATTTTTGAAAGAGATAATTATGATTAGGTCTATTAATTTGTACTTTGAGTTTGATTGTTACATACTCGGTACATAAAATTTGACTATTAAATTACAATTTTAATTATGAAGATTACTTCTTCATTAATTTGAAAACTAATATTTATTAATATAATTATCAAATATCCTATTAAGATCTTTTAAAAAAATTGTTTATATTCACTTTTTAAAATGTGTATTATTATTATTGTTATATAATTTCAATGTTTTTTCCAAACTTATACTTTGAATAGTTAAATGAATACTTATTAATAAATAGTCGGGTTTGGTTTTATTCTAATAGTAATCGGTATAGTTTGATATTAAGAGTAGAAAATTAAATTATAAATAGTATTAATATAGCCCAATGAGTTTAGATTATAGCATGCAAGGAGGTAGAGTAATCTGGATTAAACTATGTGCTCTTTTAACATAACAGAGCCCTTTCCTTCACATTGTAGAGTTGCCCTAAACCAGAGCTTGTTCGCTGTGCGCACACCAGATCACATCCATGGCTTCCAAGGAGCACGCCAATTGGTCTCCCTACGACAACAATGGCGGGTACAATGTTCTCTCCCCTCTTTTTTCTTTTTTCCTCGTTTTATCCCATGTTGTTGATTGAAATGATAACCTGGTGTCTGCTGCGCAGAACCTGCGTCGCCATCGCTGGTCTGGATTATTGTGTGATTGCCGCCGACACGAGGATGTCCACAGGCTATAGCATCCTCACCCGCGATTACTCCAAAATCTGCCAGCTGTGAGTAAATTTCTCCCTTCCGGCTCGTCTCTCCGGTGCTGTAGGGGCCGGGGGGTAGTATTTTGGAAATAAAAGGTTGTGTGCTTTAGAGCTTTTTGGATGGTATTAAGAAGAGGCATGTATCAACAATGCATATGATTTAAGAATTGTTGCAAGTGTTTGTTGTTGAGTATCAAAAAATTTTGCTAGCTTGTAATATTGGAATGCTAGCAGTTCGGGTGATAAGAAAAATCGCAAGCTGATCGGCTTTTTGACAGGTTAATGATATTCCCATTTAGTCAATCTTGATTAGTTTTTCTTTGTTTGTTTGTCTGGATGTTAGGGCAAGCATTCCAGAGCCAATGTTGTACTTTTTTTTTCTGTGATTGCCAAGTTTGTGGGGAGTAAATAACATGACATGGCTATGCTGAATGTTAATCTGTTTTTGTTTGTAAGATAATAATAAATTGGGTTTGCTGCCTTACGTTTAGTTGAAGAGATTTGGTGGGCTGTCGTATTATGTTGAATTAGTTAATATGGATGAAAAGTTGTGATCTAACTTGCAGTTTATGATTTGTGTAGTGCAGAAAAATCGGTTATTGCATCATCTGGGTTTCAGGCGGATGTTAAAGCTTTACAAAGAACTTGGCTGCCAAGCACCTTGTGAGAATCACCACCTTCTTTGCTGATTAGCATCTCTTTTACCTTAGGATACTGGCCTAATGATGCATCTTTCTACAAAATAAAGTTTTTGTTCTTATAGTCAGTTTGAATAAATTTGTCCAAAATAATTTAAACAAAGTATATGTTTCTATGTTATTTTACATACGAAAACATCTGAGTTATAAAATATGTCACATGTAGGGCCCAAAAAAAGACAAAAAGTTTTTTTTAAAAAAAAGAACAGAAAAATGAAGAGAGAACATGAAGAAAATCTCCCCACAGCCGGCAATTTTGGAACTGCCTGGTGAGGAGTAAACTCCCCCCACATCCCTTCACATGTAGAAGGGGAGTTTTCCCTGCACATGGCAGTTCCAAAATTGCCGGATATGGGGAGATTTTCCCCACCTTCTCTTTTTTTATAAATCGTTTTTTTTTGGGCCTCACATGTGATATATTTTGTATAACATTTTTTTAAACAATGCCCAACTTGTATATCTCGATATATAACTTCTGTTGGACATACTAGATTATTGTTCTGGTTGACGCAGATCCATGCCACTGATCCCAGCCTAGCTGGGACATGGTGTAGTTGGTTATGATGGTGATGATTTTGCTGGACATACTTTTGACATGTCCCCATTGTGATTAATTTGATGCACCTGTATATAAGGGAGAACAATATTGGAAATGATGGTAGATTAAATGTAATCTTTACATGTGTCAAAATAGTTTGATTCTATGTTCTATATGGCAAAGGTTTAGTAACACTTACTGTGGTTTGTTTTAATTGATTAATAATTTATGATGGAAACAATGTGGTAGCGGTGGTGATCCCCCATCAACTAATGTGATAAAGTTAAATTTTTGAATGCCATCAGTTGTTACTTTGTTTCTTTATGGAAGTGCCATTTAGTCCTTTCCTGTGTTACTTCTTTCCCACTTCATGGCATCCATTCAACTAAAGAATTGATAATAGTAACTGCCTGGCTCTTCATTAGTAATATTTGTGATTGATGAGACTATTGCATTTGTTTTGAGCAAATAAAATCATGTGTTCTGCTGAGTGAAAGGAAAGACTAATTAGTGCATGTTAACTCTTTTTTTTTGGTTTTTATTCGAGGCAACTTCGTAGGTTGCGTGTAATTATTGAATATCTTTTCATAGGAAATTCAGGGTGTGATTATTGTACTCTGACCTCTTCTTTTGTTTAATCTTATGGTGGATTAGGTTTACCAGCATCAGCATAATAAGCAGATGAGTTGTCCAGCAATGGCGCAGCTTCTTTCAAACACTCTATATTATAAAAGATTTTTCCCATACTATGCTTTTAATGTCATGGGTGGTCTGGACAGTGAAGGTAATTTTTATACAATCTTACGAATATTTATGTGCTATATTCTTTTTTTTAATATTGGTTTTTATTAACTTTAAATTTAGGCAAGGGATGTGTTTTCACATATGATGCGGTTGGTTCATATGAAAGAGTTGGGTATAGTGCTCAAGGCTCTGGATCTACTCTAATTATGCCTGTTTTGGACAATCAACTGAAATCTCCAAGTCCTCTCTTACTGCCTGTGATGGTATAAAAGGAGTTTCATCCATTTATGTTTCCCTTGTTGGAGTTCTTCAGTTGAATGTGAATCTGCTATTTGGACAGGATGCTGTAACTCCACTTTCAGAATCCCAGGCAATTGATATGGTGAAAGATGTTTTCGCATCAGCAGCTGAAAGGGACATTTATACTGTAAGTTTCCTTTATACCATCATTGCTAATTATCCTTTATAAAAGTAAATCAAACAATTGAAGCTGGAATTCAATTAGTGTAAGTAATGGCAACATGAGCTAGTCAGAGAAGTCAGGAAAAGTTCTTCATATTTTCCAGTTTATGTATTTGATGTAGATATGCATAGTTTTGTATCTAAACTGAGGTCAATGGCAGCATCATGGTTATTTGTTGCCGTGATGCAGTTTCATGTTCTGTATTCTATATGCCCTTCTAGAGAACCTCCTGCTGCTTCTTTTTTGGTTATTGGTTAATTTATGCTTACCGATTGTTTTTGTTTTGTTGTTGTTGTTATAGGGTGATAGAGTAGAAATAGTGCTTATCAATGCGAAGGGAATTCAAAGGGAACTTATGGAACTGAGGAAAGATTAATTTACGATCCTCAGGTGTTAGAAATCAGATGAAAAAGAGAATGGATTCTATCGTCTGCCAGCTTTCTTCTCCCTGTTACGGTTGCATGCACTTTTTAAGTTCCCATTCTTGGATAAATGCTATAAAATTAATGAATGACTGAATGTTGCAATTTGCATAAATTTTTCTCGAGAGCTGAATTGAATGACTGAAGGATGCCTTTTTATCAGTGGGATTCTCGTTTAAATGATCTCTAAACTAATTGTTGAAGCTCTCGTATAAATAAATCCTTTCCAAAACAATATAGGTGCAAAGAAACTTAGAGTTTCATTTGCAAATGCCTCAATCAACAGGGGATGTTCATAGCTTGATTTGGCTGATATTGGCTCATTACGAGATCAAATTGAAGTATCCTAACGAAAAAAATTGTGCTTGTAAAGTAAATAACATAAGGCTGTATTATGTTAAATTGACTTGGCTTTGTTCTTTTATATAAATTTTTAGTACACAACTACAAATTAATCTGGCTCGATGTTCAACCTTAGAAATCACCCTCTAATTTTCGACTCAAGCTGAGCACCCCAACCAACAAGAATAAGTTAGTACATCACTTCCCGTAGCTCTGCTTTCTACCAACTGCTACATGAGTTTTTACTTTGGTAAAAATTAAAGTGAGTTAATACCTCATAATTATATGTCTGATTTAAACTTGTTTTAATAGGTCTTCACATAATGAGGTTTATACATGTGAAAAGTAAAATGCATAAGTGGGGATGTTCATAAAATTTTCTTTATTTTTTGACATCAATATTACATTTTTTAGTTTTTTAAAAATATACTAATATAAAGCTATTTTAAAATTAAATTTTGTTATAATTATTTTAATAATAAATATAAATTAGTTTAAAATATTAGATTTAGTTGAAAATCTATAAATATTCTTATTATTTATTTATATATATATCTATGTGGATTTTGAGTGGTAGGACACACTACATTATTTTGAATAAAAGGTGTAGTTCATATACATTATATGACCCTGTAGCTCATATATATATATATATATATATATATAAAGCTCTTCCTAATAGTACCGGTCAGTGTTGCATACTAGATAATGATAATCCCCAATTAACTACACAGCAACTTTCCATAATAATTATTTATATTTCTTGAATTTAAATCTCTACATAAAAATAATAATAATAAATAAATAACAAAAACAAAAACAAAAAAAAACAAAGAAAAATGAAACCAATGAAAACACCCTACGAGGGACCTTATCCGGAATAGGGCTGGAAGTCATTGACAAATAATGAAAGACAACCCTAAGAGCGAAATGATGAAAATTAGCCGTTGGATTATGTATGTTGCATTGTCTCCTGTTTTCGGTACGAAAAAAATACAGAGTTGTGATGGGATAGGTTATGCCATCTTTTTCTTTTGTTTCGCCATTGCACAAGGACAACCTCCATATTCTGTAGATATAGATTCCAGACAGCTATAGGAACTTAATAATTCAACTGCCCAGAAAGCAATAAAAAAAAAAAATTTAAAACAAACCATATCATTTTCCCACGCAAGTTTTACTCCGAAAAAAATTATTTCTGGTGAACATACATCACTAAATTTTACTCTATACAAAAAGGCAAAACTGGGACTAGCAGCAAATATGATGTGCAGCAAAAGTAGAGCTGAAGTCCACTCGTGGCTGCATTGCTGTTACATAACTATCCTAACTTTCTCCCTCTCCCAATAAGCTGGCCGCTGTGCTTCATTCAACAATGGGCCACTGCTGGGCAGACGCTCCTGCTCCCAGGACTTCCCGCTACTGCTTCCTGTCTCGCGTCCTGGTGTCGACATATAATTAGGGTCTACAGCCACGCCCCCCTCCAAAATCCGTAGAACCTTTTAGCCGACAGGGTTACCAAAGAGACTATTAGTTCAGGTCAGCAAGGCTTCAAATATATGTTATGATTTAAGTATATGTACTAGACCAGGTTATATTTTTGCAATTCTTCATACCTGGGACATTCGAGGTCTCATATGCGGATCACGGCTGATACACAAAGATGCTGCTTGAAGCATACAGTAAACTTCATTTTCAGAATAGCAGTTTCCAAGACGTGGGTCAATAAGTTCCTCAATTGCGTATTCTTCCAGTAATGGGCGAGCCTAGACAGTACACCAGATATTTACCATAAGGATTATATATCTAGAAGAGATCAAGTCGGAAGTATACATCTCAATCTTTGATAACCGTCAATGGGCCTATTCAACTTATTTTTGACAATCACCAATATATTATGTGAGCAGGCTCCGTCCCTTACCCATTCAGTCAAGCACTGTTGGCCTTTAGGCCGATTGATGTCCACAGCCTTCCGTCCAGTCACCAGCTCCACGAGTACTACTCCAAAAGAATATACATCAGCCTTCTCAGTTATCTGACCACTTTGTGCATATTCTGGAGCTAGGTACCTTTGCATAGAGAAGAAGAGCCAATTGGCCGTCTGCTTTATGCAGATTAAAAAGCTGGAAGGTTAACGCTTATAATGCATACTTACCCAAAGGTTCCAATTACCCTTGTTTCTTCACCCAAGTCGCCATCTGGTTGCCATCTAGCAAGACCAAAATCTCCAACCTGTAAATATAAAAAGGAGATATATATTAGAGAAGGTAATTTTGAAAGGTCATTCGACATTTATTATTTTCAATGTTCAGTTACTCCACATGTGAGGCTTGTAAGTTAGAAACCTTCTTCCTACCCCACATGTGAGATGGATTTAGAACAAAAAAAAAGTACTATAAATGAAAGAAAAATATGCATGCACATACCAAAGGCTCAAAGTCATGTGTAATTAAGATATTGTTCGGCCTCATGTCACGATGAACAATACATCCAACTCGACATTCTTCGTGCAGATAACGTAAACCACGAGCAGCCCCAACAGCTATTTTTTGCCGAGCAGTCCAGGTTAATGGCTCCCGATTGCAACCTGATACATTCATTCACTACTTTAACCATAATGCCTATAAAGTAGACTAAATATATTCCTCCAGAAAAGTTTGGCTTGAAGAATAGAAGGAATTGACAACCAACAACTACAAAACATGGCTTGAAAAGCTAAAGAAGCAAAAACTAAATGATCTCAAAAATGGGATCTGATAATGCTTTGACGCTGGTCAGGTACAAGAGTTCTTCACCAAAGAAACTGGACTGTGAAGCAATGTCACTACTACATATTAGGAACATGAGAAAATTACCATATAGATGAGAATCCAAAGATCCATTGCATATGTATTCATAAACCAAGAGCCTCCTCTTATCCTCAACACAAAATCCAATCAGCATGACAACATTTCGATGTTGTGCACAGCTTAGAACTTCAACTTCAGAGCAAAACTCATGATCTCCTTGAGAACTAGCTAGTTTATGCTGTTTGACTGCTATGGCCTGACCATCAGGTAGCACTCCTCGGTGAACAGATCCAAATCCACCTTCGGCAAGAAAATTTACCTGTGAAAATCCACCAGTCGCAAGTTCCAGTTCAGCGTAGCTGAACCATCTTGGAGGTTTTCCAAAGGTAGGTGCCTTATGTTGGCAAATAGAGCACAATGGAGGTGGACCTGAAGGTGCATTCCTGCCCAGTGTCATTGCTTCCCGTAAATTGCCACTAAATTCAATCTCTGAACCATAATTCAGAGAATTGATTCCAGCTTCTCTGTCAATAGAGAATTTCTCTAATAATGCTTTTGCTGGGGATACATGAATTCTTTCGTGCTTCTGATAAATTCCATCACAATGTTTTGATGACCGACCAGGACACAAAATCTCAGTCATCCAGGGCTGGAAGTCAAAACGAGCAGAAGTTTCATTATTTTCACTATCACTGTCAGAGCTTGTTGGGTCCAAGTTCCGGTCCACCTTTGGCATGTTGGGCTCGCCTTTCATGCATTTATTTATATCAGGCATAAAAAAAGGGAAGTTCCAGGATCCGAACTAGAGACTGAGGAAGTTCCAGCATCAGTTGCAGTGAAAGGTGTTCCTTGCTCTGGACTGCTAGTAGGAGTCACAACAGGTCCCCGAATAGAATTGACAGGTTCACAACATTCTTTAGAAGTTTTATCAGGCCTATCTTCCAAATCAGGTTTATATGGGCATTCTAAGTCAGGTTCCTCCTTGGGGGATCCAACCAAATTTAAACGAAGAACTTTCGGCTGAGACCGTTTCATTACCACAATATTGCATTGCAATTCTTCCACACAATGCTTCTCCTCGTGCTTCAGCTGCCTGCAATGGAAGAAATCAAGTATTACAGATCAATACAGACAGCTTCCCAATATTGTACATTGAAAATTTTCATATTGCAAAAAAAATAGTCAACAGCAGGACAGGCTAAAATATTATACAGATGACTCTAATGCAAGTACACATAATATAAATGTATGTAGAATCTAAAAGAGATGTTTCTAATTACTTGTCCAATACAACCCAATTTGCCTGGACTTTTTTGACCTCAGCAGCCACTGCTCCCGATGGAGACCCAGAAATAACTTTTATTTTCACATTTATCTGTTGAAGGAATATTATTGATGCAATTATTACAGATATCAATAAAAGACAGTAAAAGCCTTCAATTAAGATTCAAGTGTATGTGTATAGAGAAACAAACCTTGTTAGGGTCATAAACATCATGTAGCTGAAGTATCATTTGGGAACAAGAATCTGTAATGTCACACTTTTGCTCAGCAGTAGTTCCTACATAAGACTTCTTATGACCACTGGCACAATCTCCTGCAAATCTTGGAAATCCCCATAGCCTTCTACCTGAAGATGAAATTAAGATCATTTTCAATTTTGCAACATATCAAAAAGAGCCATAAGGCAAATTATGAGGACAAAAAACCAGCTCAATTGAGGATGCAAGCGGTGTGAAGTATTGGAATATTTTTATGAATATGATGTTTCCAATGCACACCATTTGACAATATAGGCATTTTAGGCTTTGAAATGAAGGTAAGTGGAACATTTTTATGAATACCATGTTTCCAATGCACCCCATTTCTCAATATAAGCATGTTAGGCTGTGCAATACTTTTCTGACTAAAGTTTACATGCTCAAACAATAAGAAAAAATGTAAGTCAAGACCACAAAACCTGAAACCTTATAACACTTGCCACACATAAGCATCAAAAGCAATTGTACAACATTTAATGGGCAATTTCCTGCTTCCAATACATAAAACAGCAAATGCGAAGATGCTAAAATCTTAGAAACTAAAAAATGAACAGCTATACCTGAGCTGTGAGCTGGTATAACCACGAGAAGGGTAATGCAGTCCCCAGGTTGAACTACATGAGTGAGAGCCCAGACAAGAGGTGTCTTTGGGATTTCCTTGGAAGCCTTAACAGCGACAACAACCTTCTCAGAAGCATTAGCCCCCTTCTCCTGCTTCCCTCGTTTCAGATTCACACAAGTGCTCATTGCCACTAGTCCTCAAAAACAGCAGTTTTCACAGCCTTATCCCCTAAAATGCATCCTCTACACATAAAAAAAAACAACAACTCGGCTACCAAGAATCTTTCGCCACACTCATTGCCAAAGGCCTCCTTCTAACCATTCCATGATCCATTCACCCATTTCTCACAGTTTTTGTGCCTTTTTCTGCATTCAAAGAAGTGACTCCCTGCAACATGAGTGGAACCATGTCACAATTTTCAGCCTACACATCCAACTACACCATTTTAACACGGAAGGAACTTTGTTCAACCAAGAATACAGACAAACCCCTGCTTATATTAACAAACAACTAACTGAGAAAAAAAAAGCCATTATGATTTCAATGACACCCAAAAAAACAATTAAACTTAGAGAGCTGGCTACGGTTTGGAGTTGAACAAACACACACCTACTTCCCCCTGTCGTCACCAGGTGAGTCGGGATGGCAACCAACCGACGACGAAGGAGAAGGGGAAAGTGTGGATCTCTACTTCGCCGGCGATGGGAAGAAGAAGATCGATCGATCGACCCTACCAAATAAAATGATTTTTTTGGTTCTCTGCTCCTCTCTCTGGCCTGCTTCTTCTCTGTTGTTTGGCTCCTCCCCTCCACAAAGCTTTTACTACAGCTGTGGCAGGCTTGGCATCAAATGGAAGACTGTCCTTTCGGCGCTACCCTTGCTTTTTGCGTTTTATTTCCAAATTGACATCAACGCCGGCAGGATCTGGGCTGGATGGGTGGTCCCCACCGAAAGATAAATTAAGGCAAATAAAAAACAAAAGAAGACAAGAGGCTCATGTAGGGATTTTATTTATGTTTTTCTTTTTACGACTCAAGTTGTTCCGAGTAAATCTGCAACGCCCACGTTTATTTGCGAACCAAATCGAAAATATTATCGGCAACTAAATTATTTAATAATTTACATAATTTAGTTAAATTGACCTGGATTTAATATTAGCATCTCAAGATGGTAATGCAAACATATAACGCATTAACAAGATATTTAGATTTTAACATTGTTCTAAATAAATATTATAACAAGTAATCATATTCAAAACAAACAAATAAGTAAAAAGTTCAAAAAATAACTATTTTAAAAACGAAATAGGCAGAATCTCCCCTAAAAGTACAATATGGACTACCCTGTCAATAATAAACCATATATATATATAAAACTTTAAAAAATGTCAAAACATTTTTCTTTTCTCACACAATCACATCATAACCATCTTTATGCTGCTACATCGGGTCTTGACCGCATTTAATCATCATGTGCAATTCTACCCATAATAACTATCATTTACATAATAACTATCATTTACAGTTCATCTCACAGTTTCACACAACAATTCCTACTATAACACATTATAGCATTTATTTCATAATTATCTGCAACAACTCATCACACCACAATTTCCATTTCATTCAGCAGGTACATGTGTGCATGGTGCATCATAGCTCCTTCATAGTCAGCTCTCAATCGTCTAAATTCTTACCTACATATATAATACAAAAATATCAGTAACAAGTGTTACTAGTCAAGAAATAACTAATAATCAAACTGACACATGAGAGCTAACCCTCTTTTTAAATGAAATCATTCATATACTTCTTCATATAATCTCTCATAAGAGCATTAATTAGAAGTCGTCGGCCTCGGCTCGACAGCGTCCCATTCTAAGTCATTTTATGCCTTGGCAAACTTTAAAATTATCCCTTGCGTGAGAAAATCAATTTCTTGACCTTTTTCCTTCAGCCCTTTGCATCGTCCATATCACTTTTGACCTTAAGCATAGAGGTCAAGTACACTTAGGCATGAGTCTTCAGTACCTTTTGAAACCACAAGTCTAGATATATACTGCAGTACTCGTAATCATCCACACTTCTCCAAATTTAAAGAACTTAAAGGTGGAGTTATCAGGATCCCTCGAGAATGGAACAACTCGTTTACCAATCTAAAGCCCGCTTTGACTGGCTCGTGCCCGCTTGCGGTTCACGTGAGTCGACTTTCCCTTGTATCACATCTCACTAAAAACACCGATAAAACTATATGTATATAGGCCTAAGTAGGGATTTAATTATAGTAGGCTAAAGGCATCAAGATCTAGATCTAAGTTTTCAAAATAAACTCGATGGGATTTCATCCTTGAGGGTTATTAATCCATAAATTCGTACGACTAAATGACCCAAGTGGAGAGGAATACGATAAATCCACTACTTGACATGTATGCTTACCTGCTTACCTATTAAAACAAGTCACGATAGAGTAAAGGAGTCAAACCAGAAGCAAGTCTTAAATGGACCTAGTAGAAGCTCCACTCGTGTCCACACACCTAAATAGCGAGCTCCTACTCTGTACCTACACATCAAAACTAAAAGCTAATGCCCACTATGATGCATTTACGCATTCTATATCACACTCACATCAAGGCACTCATCACATCAAGTCACATCATGATCTACTAAATTACAGGGCAGTTAGTTAGAAATTTATACTTACTTGACATAAATAGGTCACTAACATTTATTCAACACAATTCAAATCATACAAATTCATTTTAGTTATAATCTGAATAATTTTCTAAGTCAATGAATCAAATCTTAACATGTTGTTCTAATAATTATCAATTTTAATTAATTAGGTTGGAGCTAATTATACATCGCATTGTTCAAGACTCGAATTCGGCACCTAGCGGCGTCCAAAGTTTGATCGGGTTCAATTTAATGAATTTGGAAAAAATCCAAATTTTTCCAGCGAATCCAGTTTTTTGGTGGTTTCTGACAGCTTTCTGGCAGCTTTTTGGCAATTTTTCGACTACTTTTTTGGTGAAGCGATCAGGGTAAGTCAGCACCGGCTTGGCGAGCTCGACCTGACTTATGGTGGTGGTGAGGGCGGTAGCGGCGGCCATGTTCGTCAAAGGCCAAAAAGTGGGGCAAAGGCGGAGGTTGGCAGCGTCAATTAGCAGTGGTGAGGCAGCTAGAAGAGGCATCGACAGTGTGAATCAGGGGGGGGGAGGGAATCAGTAGAGAGGGAGAAAAGATCGGGGTGAGGGTTTGGGTGACTATTTCATAATTAAAAGTTTACTCGACTATGACTGAAGTAAAAAATAATAACTAACTCCTAATAAAGTAAAAAAAGTCTAAAAAATATGAAAAAAATTCTCATAAAATATAATACACTCAATAACGTCAAAATGACATATTCTATAACTAATAGCCCACCTAAACTACTATATAATGTGCCCTAATGATTAATTCAGCCTAAAAATAATTCTACGATCAAATATATTAAAAAAATAACTAAATATTGTCATATACTCTGATAACTCATTTCTCATTATTTTTGTGACGTTATCATCATATACTCGGGTACACTTGACCCTCATCACTCATAACGCACTGCTGGCCTCGGCTCAGCACGCTGGTCATGACACTTACTCGACTCGACTCGACAGTTGAACCAATTGGTTCACTAATGTAAAACTCTAACTCGAATCACAGGTTTTATAACCTTCCCTCCTTAGAAAAATTTCGTCCTCAAAATTTTACACAAGGAAGTTTCAAACTCATCCATAATCTAAAAGAGCTAAGTCTTAGCTAGAGTACCTGGTCGTGAAGCTGGGTGCTCGAATATCTATGGGTATCTCTTCCTCATCTTGTCTCACGCTCCCATGTAGATTCTTCAACTCCTTGTTGAGTCCATTGCACTCGTACTAGTGAAATTTCTTTTCTTTGAAGAATCTTCAGTTGGCGATCCACAATCTTGACTACATATATTGGATATGTCAGGTTTAGCTACAACTTTATCTCTTTGAAACTGACAACATGAGAGTTGTTCAGATGGTACACCTTCAGCAATGACACATGAAAGACGTCGTGCATAACTGATAGATGAGGTGGCAATGCTAGCTTGTAAGCTACTGGTCCAATGCGCTCGATCACATCAAATGGTTCGATATACAGCATACTGAGTTTCCCACGCATCCCAAATCTCATGTTTCCCTTAGTCGGAGAAACCTTCAAGAGAACATGATCTCTTAATGAGAAATGAATCTCACATTTGCGCTGATTGACATAACTTTTTTGTTTGTCCTGAGCTAACCTCATTCTCTTCCTGATCCACATCACTACTTCCTGTGTCTGTTGGATCATTTCTGGCCCAATTACCACTACTTCGTTGCCTTGTACCCGACATACTAGGGATCAACACGGTCTACTGCATAGGGCCTCAAATGGTGTCATTCTAATTATGGATGATAACTGTTGTTGCACGATAACTCTACTAGAGATAGATGTTCTTCCCAACTTCCTCCAAAGTCTAGAATGCATGCTCGGAGTAAATCCTCTAGTATTTGTATAGTTCTCTTAGTCTACCAATCTATCTAAGGGTAAAAGGTTGTACTACATCTCGACTCTGTGCCCATAGTTGTCTGGAAAGTTTTCCAAAATCGAGATGTGAATCTCGGATCCCTGTCTGATATGATCTCCTATGGCACTCCATGTAGCCGTACTATCTAATCTCTATACAACGTGACCAAAGGGGTCAATGGATAATCCATCCTGATTGGTATGAAGTGTATACTCTCTCTAAGTCGATCTACTATACCCAGATAGCATCCTTCTATTTGGGGGTCGTTGGTAAACCAACTACAAAATCGTACGTTATACTCTCTCACTTCCACTCTGGGGTTTCTAATGACTGTAGTGTTCCACCTAGGCATACATGCTCGGCTTTCACTTGCTGGAACATCAAACATCTGACAACTGTGTTGTACACCTCTCTCTTCATTTCTGGCTACTAATAAGTTCGTTGGACATTATGGTACATCTTCACTCCACCTGGATGCACTTAGCATCTTGACGTGTGAGCTTCGTAAAGAATTGGACTTCGAAGTCTGAGATACTCTAGAACATCTGGCACAAATAATCTACCTCTCAATTCTTGGTGTATCCCTGTTCTAACCACTGACTCAACTATTTATTTGTCTCTTGTGCAACCCTGATCTGTTCAAGCACGTTTGGCTAAATGGTCAGTCGTGACATCGTTCCAACCAACTGTCTCTATCTTGTAGCATGCTAAGTCACTGACACTACTACCAACCCTGCGGAGCCTCATCCTGGCTTCCTGCCCAAGACATCCGCTACCACGCTTGCTTTGCCTTTGTGGTAAGCTATATTGCTCTCATAGTCTGATAGCAGCTCAAACCATCTTTTTTATTGCTGTTCAGATCCTTCTGTGTGAAGATGTATTTCAGACTCAGGTCATAAGCCAAGAGTCTAAAAGACGTTCCATATAAATAATGCCTTCATATTCTAAGTGTGAATATAACTGCTGCGAGCTTTAGGTCATGTATAAGATAGTTACGCTCATGCACCTTAAGCTAACGAGATGCATAGGCTATAACATTATCCTTCTGCATCAAAACACAACTTAAATCAATGCCTGAGGCATCTGTGTAAACTACAAAATTTTTGTATCCTTCTCACAATGTGAGGATAGGCGCTGAAGCCAATTTCTCTATCAGTGTCCTGAAACTTTATTTGCATTCATTTGTCCATCTAAATCGCTCCTCCTTCCTAGTCAGTCGTGTAAAAGGGGCTGTCATGGAAGAGAAACTTTATATGAACCGTCTATAGAATCTAACTAGACACAGGAAACTCTTAACTTCTGTAGGTGTCTTCACCTGTTTCCGTTGTACTACTGCTTCTATCTTGACGGGATTTACTGAGATACTTATTGCAAAGACGATATAGCCAAGAAAGTTCACTTCTGAGAGCCAAAAATTACACTTCGAAAGCTTCTCGTACAATCTGTGCTCTCTCGGTGTTTGAACTGATTGATTCGCTAATATAAAACTTTGACACGACTCACATGTTTTACAAAATCTATCAAGATAAATAAATTAAGTAATTTTCCTAATTAAAACTGGTTACTTGTATTTTTAAATTCAATAATATTACCCCATTTAATTGTCTTAGTAATCTGACAGCATAATGTATAAATTTAAATTGAACGAAGAGCATATAAGAACAAGCTGATACTGATTTTTCAATATATATGAATTAATTTGTTGATGGGGTTTTCTTTCTTTTTTTATAAGTTAGGATTTTTTTTCCAATTGGCGTATCAGTTAGGAGTAATGTTGGTTATATTTATTGCAAGCTAGTGTTAATTCGTTATTTATGGTCATTTTTTTTATGATTCAAGCTGATCCAAGTACAAATATCAATAGAAATAAATTAAGCAATTGTATTAGTGTTGATTACTTGCTTTTTAAAATTTAATAGCATTAGCCACATTGTATTGTCTTAGAAATCCGAGTGTATCAATCTATCCATACTAATATATAAAAGAAAAGATTTTTAATACAGGTTGTCACATGCCCTCTAACTATTAATAATATTATTTTTTATTTCTTATTTATAAAAATATTAGTTTTTTATTGTAATTAGGATTTTCCACAATTCCCTTAGTTATTTTACAATATTATCTTTTATTTATTATCCATAAAAGTGAACTAAATTACAATTTTATTGTTTTATTATTAAAAGTAGAAGTAGAAAACTTAGATTGTCTGTTATTATAGGTTATTGTAAGTTTAACAACTCTTAAGTAAAGGTTTTTTAAAATTAATAAATTAATGAATATCAACGAATTATATAAGAATAATAAATAACTAACATTCATCTAATATCACGCAACTCGCAGGCAAATGATTAGTTTAAATTGATAGAAGCGTATACAAGCACAAACTGATACTGATTTTTTAAAATACATACATATATACATATATATATATATATATATGAATTATGCTACTAATAGGATTCTCTTTAACTTTTTATTAGATAGGATTTTAATTCAATTGGTAGATCAATTAAGAATAATGTTGGTCAATTTATTGCAAGCCAGTGTTAATTCATTATTATTATTATATGAGCAAGAAACATGGCCAGTCAATGTAGCAAACGTAATAGGGATTTGTTGGATGTTGGCACATCAAGCATTGAATGTGCTAATTAATGGCATTTAAAAAATCAAGGATCTGGTGCGATTAATAAGCAATTAACAATTGACTTTCTACTGTTCACGAAGCATCCATTCAAAGAATGTATTAAATTAAATATAATAATTGCAGTTGTTATATATTATTGTTCAAATGGATAAATAAATATGCATGTTTATCAAATGCAATATAGAAGCCTATAGTCTCTCGTATGGATTGAGTGAAGGACATAATTTTTCAAACTTTTCTTCTATTATCATTAACAAAGTCCATTTTTTACAAGCTAATGGGTAATCAAGTTAAACTTGAGCATAATAAGTGTGACATATTTTAGCTTAAAATTCGTATTTACTAAGCACGAAGCTCAATCGAGCTCGATGTATTAGAGTTTGATATAATATTCAATTGTTAAAATAATTTAACAACATATTATTACATATATAGATAGCTCATATACTGTTAATTTTAAAATATACCATTTTTTATTGGTAGATTCAAAATTATCAATATTAAAGTTAAATTTGAATTGGGTGGAGTCGTTAAATGGCTGGACTTGGTTAGACTCGAAACTTATATAATCAAAACACAAATAAAGCTTGAATGAATGCTTAGAAGGAGTTCTCAAGCCGCTCGAACCTCCTATTAAACTAAATTTGAGATAATTAATTAACTCGAAAACAAGCTAAATATGAGTATTGGGATAGTTGACTTTGCTCGGTTCATTTGTCATCCTCGGATATAGAAAGATATTGCTTAAATATTTTCAAAATGGCCCTGGCCTAATTTTTAAAGTGCATGCTAGGCTCACATTCATACCTTTAAAAACATAGTTTTTATTTTTTGGTAAAAGATATTTCTATAGTAAATTATCCAACAAAAAAGATGAGGTAACCGTACCTCAAGAAAATTACATCTAGCTGCATCTTGGGCATCTATGCCAATGGGCAATGTGGTTCATGCGTAAATAAATGATTGAAAGAAGGGCGTTTGGAGTAGATAGATAGTCTTAACTCTAGCAGTTTTATGCCAATAATAAAATAAATAAAATAGCGCCACATTCAACCACGATTCGCGGCACCCCCTTGTTTTTTATAACAATAAATAATAACGTTTTATTATTAGACTTGCTCTATTAACTTAATTAAAAAATTACAAACCAGACAACAAAATATAAAGAGGACGGTGGAGCCCACCTGCCTCCCTACACATCGCCGTCATTAGCTGTGCTTATCAGCGCGCGCAGCTGTGCAAAATGATTCATACCCCACAAACGGCGCTTGGCGGACAAGAACTAACGCCGTTAGGGAGCGGTCGGAATCTTACGGCGTCTCTCTGACCCGCCCTGCGGCGGCCGAAGCCTCTGATCCTGCAGCCTCTGACTGCTTCCAAAAAAATTGTAATCTCGTGCGCTCCATGTTTGTAGTTTTGTTTTGTGCGGCCTCTCCATTCCTCTATTTTCACATAACAACACTTACCCAGATCACATTTGAATAGTGTTCTTTTTGTTTTATTCTAGATCATCTTTGTGATCTTAAATAATACAGCAATGAGCCGTTGATCAGGCGTTATACACTAAACTAATGGAAACAATTACCCAAACAGGGGGCAGGGGACTCTGAAATCTATGTGGTTGGTAGCTTTTTGAAACGGGGCGTGTATGGATACTAGTAGGAAGGAACAATTATTGCGTTTGCAAGTTTTTTGAAACATAATAGGTGGTCCAGTTCGTGTTTTCGTGTCGCCATCGCGGCACAAGCTATGCGTGGTTGCACCAGGTCTCACAATTTAAATGCTAGAGACCCGTGGAGCATGTGCCTGGGACCGCTCATGCCGGAGTATAACTACGATGCCACTCTACTTTGGGCATTGCCAACATGGGCATGCAGTAACATTCCCAATTCATTATATAGAACGATATGTGAAAGGTTTGTCTTGCGTGGACGAGGCTGGTAACTTTGATATTTTTGAATTAAAAGAGACGCATAACACTTATTTCAACACCCCTAAAACTTATCACCGGTAAAATTGAGGCACCGATAGATGTGAAGGGGAGATTCCCTCCGCAATTCCGCCTAATCCTTGAGCTCACAATACTTGTTTCAAGTCTTTCAAGCTTATTAGGGGCTCGATATTCTTTCGGGGAGGGACTTGGGTTAGCTAAATTTTGGATTAAAAGAGGCCCAATATGTAATATTTTTTCCGTCGGTAGAATTACCCAATGTTGTAAAAGGAAACACATAGCTTTTGATCTACGCTGAGATGTGAACTCTTTGCGTTGTCTTCCTGGATAAAACAATGGAGTAGATAAAACATTGCTTTCAGTGCCACTATCTTTTGGGCAAAGTCTTCATGGGCGGGGCTCTTATCTGGGTGGTGGGGAGAGATGGAGACAGTAGTATCTATTGTCTATGGCAGTATTGGCGCGCTTGGAGCTTTGTACACTGAAACATAGAGCCAAATTTGTCTTGTTGTAAGCTTTGCCTGCCCCTTTGTCTCTGTCCCTCGCCCACACCCTAATAGCTTGCGTTTAAAAAAGATGATCGGCGAAATTTGGGATTGTGCAGTTGTCTCTTCTCTTCACACTCTGGTCATCAGTGAGACTCAGTACCTACTCACTTCCAACCAACTGCCTGAGCTAAAATAGCAAACCATTAATTGAAAGTTCTTTGTCTCTATGATGAACTGTGTTATACTACCCATGAAGTTTGTTCAGCAGTTTATTTATATAAAAATTTTTTTAGTAGTATATTATTACCATTTTGAAGTGACCTGAATGATCTCTGATTAGAGGGGCCATGAAGGTTCGTTCCACTCATAATGTTTATTGGATCCGCTCTTTTTTTACAAGGTTTGATTTTTAAATTGTTATGTGCATGGGTCTGATCAGGTAAAAATAATTTCTGTTATTATCTTCAGGGAGAGACAAAGGAAGACTATCTAAATTTTACTTTGTTTTACTTTCTAAAACTTATGAAATTTAGTTCATTTTATTGTTATGTAGAAATATGGATGGAAGATAATTATGTCTCAAACAACTTATCTCTTGAATGGCATATTTATTATGACAATATTTTATAGTATATTTTTCATTATTTGAATAGGCTTTGTTAGCAAAGTATTTATAAGCCTTCCATATTTTGACAAATCAGATCAATTAGCATCTCAATCAGTTCATATATCATGTCAAACAAATCTCTAAAAGCCTTCTGATTAGAGGCATATCAGGTCAACTAGATCAATTAGCATCTCAATTGTATCAATTAGATGTCAAGTTAACCTGATTTGTCTCTTAACATAAGGCTTTTAATGACTTGTTTAACATGGTCTGATTGATTAAGGTAACGATTGATCTTATTTCTCTCTGCATATAATGCTCCTAATTAAAGACTTGGCTAACATGGATCATAATACCTAATTCTATCTTGGAAACTTTTTGATATACTTGGTAGCTGGGCTTAAGAAAATATAATAAAAAAGCCTGCAAAAAGAATAAAGTTTTTTACTTATAAAAATGAGGAAATTTTTTTGAAGTTAAGTACAATAGTGGAGAAATTTTTGTGAATTATCTTGGACACCTAAAGCGCAGTTTTTGTTTTGGTACACATACAGTAATGCATTGATTTTTAGTGCAAATATTCATATTATTATACTAATTTAGTTTATTTAAAATGAGTCAAGGATTGGCCTCAAACTAATCCAATGTAAACATTTCAAAAAAAAAGATTCAATTATAAAATCTAATTATTTTAATATTGGTATGGAGTAGACTTGAACAAGATGGGTATACAATAACAAATAAGAGCACAACCAGCAAGAATTAACAAATTCTTAACAAGCTGAGCTTGCAAATATTGATTTGGAAGAAAAAACAAATTGAAAAGCTGAGCTTGTTCTCATGATCATGTATTCATTTTGGTAATGAATTCTACTTTGAGCAGATAAAAATCTTCTTTTTCCCCTTCTTTCATCAACCTAATACTCAAAAGTATCAGAGACACGCTGAATCTTAAACTATGATCTCCATGCCATGTTATTACAAATCGCAGATTTTGATAGCCAAACAGTTTTCCTAATGCTAATCTTCTTCTTCTGTCTGAACTTGAGGCCGGCAAACACATGATTATCAACGAAATTACCCATAAAATTCTGGATTCCTTTAATCAAACTGCTAATCACAAGATCTCTTTTGAGACAGCCACAGTGCAAATTTGCAATGTGCTGGAAGATCCATGTAATCGGCGTTCAATTCAATCAAGGTTAGAGTACTCTATCACTTTCCCTGTCCATTATAAACCATGTATATTCAAATTCTGATGGGTCAAGAAATGCTAATAAATTCATTTTTCATCAATTTGACAGTGACAAGAGTGGTCTGATAGTTTTGACAGGGGTGGATAGGATAAGTCACATTCTCAAACACTGAATAAATTACTGGTTGGCAATACTCAATTGCAGATGGAAGGTGATCACAATTCACATCCATGTTCATGGACATGACATTGCCCTAATACTGACTAATGCTACAGCATACCTATATAACTATGAAAGAATACAAACGCCACGTTCCCTCTATCTTGGGTATCGGCAGATTTATATCACCATTTACGTAACCAGATGATCTGCGCTCAACCACTTCAACTACGTTATACAGCCTGCATCTTTACTTTCCATGCAAAACAAGGAAATATGGGCAAGGGCCAAATCTCATGCATGGAATCTGATGGATGTGAAGTGAATAATATTTCATGTCATCTTGCCATTGCAACATTGAATTATTGGGAATCAAAAGTGCAGCAGACATGGTCCACATGTGTGATTACCAAGTCATTGACATGATGGCGAAGGTACTACATCATCCAACAGAAAAGGTGAAGGTAATATTAAAATGGGGCACTGCAGATTGCCAAAAGAGAAGGACATGGACAGCACTGTAAAGCACAGGACCAGGGACCAGATGCCAACTTGGAGGCTGATCTAATCCCTTTTTTTAATCCGCATTTAGTGTTAACTCTGCTCATATTTTCCTAAGATATTGTTAAAGATGTTACTAGACAGTCAAATTTGTCAAGTTTATTGTATCCGCTCAAGCACTCTCTTCGAGTTCTTGATATTCCTTTATTTTTTGATTTTGTTCTTTTCTTTGTATCTTGTTTCCCCATTGGGGAGTTTGAAATGAAAATTTAATCTTGTCAAAAAAAAATCACAAGTTTATTTAGCATAAATAAATTAGGATATTGAAGTAGCTATTTAACCCTCTTGAAAAGGCTTCTCCACAAATTTTGGAGTTCCGTGCCCCATGATGGATAATTTGCTGAATCTAATTAGACATTATCTGCCTCCGACTTCCATCCACGTGGGCGTATGATTTTCACTTGTAAGAAGTCATTAGCCCAGAACAGTAAAAACAAAAATGTTTTAGCAAGATCTAGGGCTAAAGAAGTAGACAGATACATATTACTAATCTACAGCTGAAATTTATGAGGTAAAAAATATTGATGTTAGATGATGGATTTTCTTGAGAACTTCGGTGTAACAACAAAATAGCTAATAATGAACAAACACAAAGAAACATTTAACTTTCATTTTGTTCAAGACAAAGTTCGGGATAATGAAATTGCTCTACTGATCCACTCTACAGCTTTACAGCAAGATTAGCACCTCCCCCATAATTGAAGAGAATCCTTGAAATTGAAGGATATCGATTTAACAATTTGATCCTAGTACATGTTTAGCTTTTACATAATAATAAATCAGCTCCTCTCCAACTCTACCATCTAATATTTTCTTGCTTTCAATACCTTGAATTTCTGCATCTTGTAAATTACTCGGTCTTTCACAATGAAGGGCTCAGCAAATTACATGCTCCGAGCCAAAATAAAATAAAATTTATGAAAAATGTGTTAACTGTGGTTAACCAGATTTTTCCTTCTTCTGCAACTTCCTCCACTTCAAAAAGATCTGGTACGAAAGGCCACCAAAAACCATACCCACGCTCGTCCATTGCTGCACGGACAAAGGGTTTCCAGATAAGAGTGAAGACACTAAAATGCTTACAAACTTCCGGGTTGTAGTAATTGTGGTATTCGCCAAAGACCCAAATCGGCTAATGGTTAAAAAGATGAAGTTCTGACCAACAGCCCCACAAATGCAATAAATAAAGATGTCCCATGCAGCTTCAGGATGCTGCTTGCAGAAATTAATGGCTTCAAAACCACTTGTCGACCAGCCAAACATATAGACAAGACTGTATATTGTGCCCCAAAGGTTCATTCCCAGCATTATGTCCCAAGCACCTGTTTTTGAAAATCTACAAAAGAATTCTGAACATAATTAGATTGTATTTTCAATTTCTGTGTGCGTAATCCGGTTGACAGAAAACACCACGAGCATTTGTAAGCTTCACAGCTATTGGTTCAACTACTTACTTGTCTGTTATTGAATCCTGAGATGCATTAGTGTAACCATCAAATGCTAGGTTTAGAAAACATAAGCCATAACCAAGAGGAGCATTTGGATGGGCAAGCTTGCTTAGGGTCTTTGAGCTGGACTGCAAAGATTACCAATAAATCAATTTAGTCTGGCAAAAAGGAGAGTGACATCATTCGGCACGGATTGATGGATGATTGCCTGAATGGCATTGTCACTAACACCCGGTTGGCTCTACGAGTTCTAGATCCCACTTAAACCATTTAATCCTTCTTACCTTGCCAACCATCTAACTAGGTTGGGGCAGGCAATGTATCCATTTCCTTAGAAATGAAAGAGCAGAGGCATTTTTACCAATTCAACACAAACTATATTTCAATAATTCATAAAATTCAAGGAAATGTAAGTTCCTAAATACAAGAAAAATCCATACCTTTAAAAGAGCAAAGAATGAGACGCCTCCAGCAACAAGAAAAGTGCAAATATACTCTGGAAGTGTGTATTGTACACCATAAACCAAGGTACTCACGACCATCACTGTCAAAACAGATCGCCATTGTACAAAATATTATGTTTAAGACAAGATACAAGAAGAAACATTTTAACAAGAATCATGGAGAGGAATGCTTCGCAAAAGCCATAACTTCAAAATAAACATGCAACATGTTATCCGCATTTAAAGCCAGTATAAAATGACAGTAAAATTAGAGAATCAGACAGCAGACAGTTCCTCAATAGAACAATTATCTTCTTGTGGTAATCTTAATTTTATTAACAATTTAAAAAATAAACTGCATTATTGCTCATATTACCACATCCTTCTGTAGAGTTCAAAATATAAGGGGTGTATTAATATTCATAAAGAAAGAGCACACTACCAGACCATGTATAAATTATAATACAAAAAATGAAAACATAGAGATAATCATCATATTAAGTCAGATACTATTTGTTTATCTCATGAAAATTTACTATCTTAAGCCAAAAACTATATTAAATCAAATTCTACTTATATTAAGTCATTTAAATACTCCCCTTTATGTCTCAAATACAGAAACTATAAATGACCTCAAAATCATGAGGATTTTTCAAAAAAAAAAAAAAAGGTTTTCTACTCATCAGCTACAAAGACGCCTCACTTATAAACTCGTTATAAGAGTTTAAAACATTTGAAAATCTAATTGTTTAAAAAAATTAAAATACACTTTAATTTCATTATCAGAAGGCCAAAAATCTTAAATAATACATTTTGCGTTAACTCACCTGGAATCATCTTGGACGATTTTGCTAGAACCTGGTGTAGCATGACGGAGAACAATGGTCAGCATATCACATCGTAAAATTTAACACATTTTTACAATATCATATAGAATTCTCCAGTAAAAAAAACAACTTAACACCAAAAAATTTTTCAGGTTATTCTAACCTCACAAAAAATTCATCTATGAAGAAGATTAAACTAGCTGAAAGTACATATCACTCTTGTATCTTGGGATGCATAATTGCCAGCCTTTTAATATGAAGCCAATGAAGTAAGTGTGTAAAATCCAAGAAAAATAAAAAGAAACCAAAAAATGATCAATGGTTTAGTTATATGCTCTTCAGCAAGGAAATCGTTTTTAACCTCGTTAATCTCATTGAGGCCACAAAGAGGAATCAAAGTCAATTATGCAAAATTGAAGAACCAGAAAGAGTGCCAAAAACAAATGATGTGTACTTTTAAAGTTCTCTTGAATAGATGATGCGAAATTATTTAGCAAGACTTTCAGCAGACAGAAATTGCATCATCATTTGACAGAAATATCTACACAAACAGAGAACAAAAAAAGACTAAAATCATTAAGCCTAGACAAAGCATTTTTAAATTTGCTATATCCACCACTAAAGCAACGACAAATAATACAAAATAACTACACCAGCAAAACACAGGTGTAAAGAGAGATATTTGTTAGATAGCTACTTATTTATAGGCACATTACAAATTCAGGTTAGGGGATAATATGCCCACCAGTGATAGGAAATTGGCCTTGGGTATTAAGATGCAAATCATAAGGCCCATTAGTTTCAAGAGTCCATCAGGGTTTCTCATAAGTAATTATGCCATGCAATTTGAATGACAAATAACAGAAATGTACTTTATAAAAAAATCTCTATTTCTCTTGTCCAAATTCAAGAAGAATGACAATCCCCTGAAAGGGCCAAAATTTAGCAATATTGACCCTCAAAATTCCTTCACAAATACCTAATTCCACTGTTTATCACCTATTTGTTGGATAATCCTAAACGATGACCACACAATAGTCCACATGTAAATTATTGAAAACGAATTGTACATGTGTTTCATCTCTGCTAATGGAAATAAGTTCATTCAAAACAAAATAAGCACTTGACTAAAATATTAAGAAGAATAAAAGTAAATGCCGCTACAGTTTATTGCACATGCCTGTGCCGGATAGCTGATGTACTTCAATGCTTCAATTCCCATTGCTGGGCCTATGGTGTTGGTCACACTAGGTTTCCAATATTTCCACAATGGTGCACCAGCGGAATTTTTCTTGGACCAAAATTTTATCACTGTTCAAGAAAAAGTTACAAGGCTTAAATAATAGTTAGCTTCTCAATTTGTGAGCAAAACAAGACATAATGGTTTCTTAAGTAAATAAATAAGTAGAGGAAAACTGGTAAAAAAATGCAGGAATCTACTGAGTTTTTTTACTTCTCTACTTGTGTTTGAAGTATTTCTAACTTATGATTCCTACTGGCATCAGAATTTTTTTGTTTACTAATGCACGGACTAGTTTAATTGGTTGTTGTCCTACTGTAAGTAATCTTATATCAGTTTCATTAGTCAGGAGAAAATGCATCCATAAATGCGTCATTCACTTCATTTTGAGCAATAAATTTTTTTTCTTCAATTCATTGGAGATTTTTGTAGTTTATCTCTTACAATTTTCTTCTCAATATTATTCTCCTCGTTGTGAATTCGTATTGATACAGAAGCTTGCTGTGTAGAGTTATAAGTGCTAGGATTTGGTGCTTAAGTGTCTTAGTTTAGTTGGAGTCATGCACGGTGGTTACAATGTTTAGGATTCTTGGAGATAAGCATGAGAGGTTAATCATTGATTTTTGATGAAATAGGATGTTTGTATGGAGCTTTTATCTTTAGATTTAATGATATCTGTTGGGAGTTTGATTAATAGTTAAAATCTACTCGTCTGAATTGGTGCCAAGCATAATATTTAAGATCAAATCAACCTACTGAAAGATGAATACATATTTTTCTGCTCCTAAGTCTTTCTTCTCCATCCATCTTCATGTTTTTCTAAGCAAAATCGAAGTAGGTTTTTACACTCTTAATTAACCATTACATGAGGAATGTAATTGAAAGATATTCCCCTAGAGAAGACACAAATTCATGACATCAATTCTCTACTAAGCTGCTTGAGAGCTACCATCTTGGCGAGGAGTACATCATAAAAGTTATAAAAGATATTATTATGCAATATAAAGAAGCTTACTCATCAGCGACCAAAGAAGGCAAACCACATTTTGGGCGAGATTCAAAAAAGGAAGGTGTTCAAATCGCTTCTTATCAGGTTCAAACCTTTTGGTTGATCTGAATAAAAAACGAAACGAAATTCATGTTACCCATAAATAGGCGTCATAATTTTATCACAATGAACATAAACCAGAGACATATAAAAGACAAGAAAACTGCAAATAGTATCAATTAAGCAGAAAATTAAAAAAATAGAACCATCATTCACTACACATATTTGATCTGCAAACATCATCTTCATTTAGAAAACATAATCCTTAGTCATCTTCATTACAAAACTCAACTACAAGTTCAAAACACAATTAGCATCATTATTGAGAGAAAATTTCATGAACAAGCAAAATCATCTTAATAAATGAGCCTATACTCAACGGATGACTCAAATCACATACATCATAAATCTTCTCCCTCTTTTTCTTCCACTTGATACCCAAGAGGACCAGAGATATATGGTCCTAAAGAGGACCCATGTGATTACACAAGTGGCAGAATTTTGAGGACCAGATGCCCTTCTTGACATCACCCCCTTCCTTTATCCGGGCTTGGACAAGCAATGCACCAGAATTTTACTGGCACATAACATATAATTTTATCTAAAATCACTTCCCACAATAGGAGAGTATATTAAAAAATGACCCAAAAAGTGAAGAATTCTTACAGACTCTCTTGCAATATGCCTTGAGTGATATAAGCACCCCAAATGCCAGCCACACAAAAGGTGAGCAGCAACACCCGAATGAATCCCGATCCATGAACCTCCATCCTTCCACCCCTCAGAAGTGCGCAGATCCAACTTTGAACACCCCTCTTTCTTTCAAAAACCCATTCTTTGAGACGATTGGATGTACCAAAGAGAGCTTTAAGATTGGCAATGGATTGGCATTCTTGACAAAGTCCTCTCAAAAGCCTGCGCATATCAGAAGACCCTGATGCATATGTGACTCATAGATGCATAAATCAAAATTGGCCTGTCGAAAAAAAAATCAGACCAAAACAACAGATTCAAGCCCAAAATAGTTTGATTTTAAATCGTTCTGATTTGGTACAACCAAATAAAGTAATGTATATCCCCTCCAACACATGCAACGTTAAATATTCATTGTCTAAAACATTTTACATATCTAAATCCCAATTCATTGTCCAAAGAGAATTACCATATACTTCATGACACAAATAAAATATTCTCAGCAAACCGTACACTATTACTGACTTATCAAGCAACCACACAGCTTAAAGAAAAAGACAAAAATTTGGTAAGCTAATCCCCTTCCTTCAACGATCATAAAAGCAGTCTAAAAAAAAATCAAACTGGAAAGGAGTAATAATCACTAAACCAATTACTCCACCCGCGATTAGTTTTAGATAAGCAAAAAAACGAGCATGCTTAATCAAGCCAATCAAATACCAAGAATTGGAGGAACAAGGCAACATAAATATTCTTTAATAATGACAACTGAACAGGAAAAAACATAATGCAAATAGAATGAGAAACACAGGTGTACAACAGTCTTTTCAAAGAACCCTACACACGCCCAACTACCTCCCACCCAACGTCGCCGGCGGACCTCCCCCTCTCTCTCATGGCTCTGGCTATGGCCGCCAAGCCCTGCTGCAGCCACCAGCAGCTCAACAAATTCTCAGCGCTAACAATCAAAATCAAATAAAAACTGTAGCAAGCATCCCACAAAAAGGTCGAGATAAGATCTTTACCGGAGCAGAGAGCCGGCGGAGGCGATCTCGATCAGAGAGTGATCCGAGTTGGTGTAATGGGAAGGGAAAGATTGGGGAGTGGATTGTTGGTGGAGAGCATGGACGAGACGGGATCTCAGGTCGATCGCCGCGAAGCAGGAGGAAGGAGAGGGCGGCAAGGACGGGGCCAAACTCGACCTTTCTGACGTGGCGTGTCACCATTGGCTAGTATACGTCTTTCTTGTTTCCTATTGGAGGAGACTGACGTGTAACTCGTCAGACGGTGGTCCGGTGACAGGGTTAAGTGCATCCCCTACTAAGTTGGACGGTTGCGATGAATCATTGGCAGGTTATTCAAGTGAGATATTCAACGATCAGGATTATACTAAATTGGATCACCATATTGATTACCCCTAAATGATTTGACATAAAAATATGGAGCTCCATCAAAAAGAACAAAAATAGAAGTTTATGAGAAACAATCCACCGTTCCGAAAGCCTACAAGCTATCATTGTAATGTAAACAAAAATTATTCCACCTTCTTAGAAGTATTCAAGCTATCTATTTTTACTACACCGTTTACTTTTTATTTCTTCTCCCCATAATGATTTGTACACCTTTTATTGTCAATATAACATTATTAATTATTTGCTTTCCTTTTATAAAAGGAGATTGGTAATCACTCAAGCTTGTCGCTTGGGCAATAGCCGATCATATTTGCCTAGGTCCACCCTATAAAACTTGAACCCAATATGTTTATTTCAGTTCACTGTTGACTTGACCTAAATAGCATGCAATCGGTCTAGCATCACGTTGTGAGGACCTCTTGTTTTGTTATGTGGATCAGGGCATTGGTTGCAACCATTGTTGAGATGGCTAGTTGGGCACCAATCGTCGTGCAAGCTTTGTTCGTGTTTGCCTTTTTAGCCATTTCTGCTAGTAGTAGCTAATAGCTTAGGACCGTGTTATGTGGTGTCACATTCAGCTTAGAGTTTGTAGTTACACGACATTCTAAGAGTAACTTGTTAGCCCTAGATGAGTCCTAGAACTTACCTTAGCTAGACGTACTTGATTTCCCCTTATATTTTGATCATTGCCCTCTAATTTTCATTTTTTAGTCTGCGCTAAGGTGGGCCTCGACACTCACCCAATACATGGTTTCTCTGCAGGCATGTTCAACACCATGACCCTTATTAACTAGTGTCGCGGCGCTAATACGTGATTCTCATGGGTTTCGGCCTTGACTAGGGCTAGAATGCTCATTACTCAACATCGTGGCCCTCTTTCTCCTCCCTTTCCCCCTCACCCTTGGCCACCCTCCTCTCCTCCTTTCTCCCCCTACTCTTCTAGCCCCCTTCCCCTCTTTCCCAACTCCTCCTTCCCTTATTCTTCCCCTCTCCTTCCCTTTTTCTTGTTGGTTTTTTATTTTCTCCACAAAGTACCCCCTTTTCTCATTTTTTTCATTTTGCATGTCATTTTGGTAGATTGTGTAGAATCATGTAAATTCCTAATTAACACTCTTTTCTAGCTGTAACCAAATAAGTTTTGTGTACTTGAAATACTCTCGTCGTATTCTAGGTTATTGAGGCTTGTACACCTTACAGCTGATTATTAGCCTTTACCCCAAAGTTGACACTCCACATGATAATAAAAACATATTAAACTAAAGAAAACACACAAACAAAAATCACCAGCACATAACCTAACCTAACATCAACAACATAACCCAATCCAACATCACACAAGGCTCAAGGGATAAAATCAGGCACATGCCTGCAAAGTAATACAATCAATAATATAGTTCCAATACATAGCACATAACATCATAGGGCCCCTGCCACCACCATTAGCTGCAGATCCATGCGCCTAGTAGGCCAACACTACGGGATAGATCCATGCTTTCCTTGATGAAAGCCCGTAGAAGGGCCAAAGCACAACAAGCCTACCCATCATCAAAGCAAGCCCAAGTCCATGCAAGAAGGCCCACTGGATCTGTCTAAATTCAAAGCCCGTCAAAGGTGGCTCCTCACATGAAATCATGCAAAGGATCTGAGCCCATCAAAGACTCCTACATGAAAGGATCTAAATCTATCCAAATAGCCCAGAAAATAACAACCATCAAAAGGCCTAAGCCCATATAGCCTTGGCCTGCCCAAATGATGTTCAGTGGTCTCTACCCAAGTAGTATGTGGCCCATGATCCAAAGGACCCGAAAGCAGTCATGCTATCCTTACCTTCCAACCAATTGGCCAATCACACTATCCTTAACTTTCAACCAACTCCTTCGATTCCACTTCTGTAGTAGCATATAATCTCGACATCAACCTCCAGATCCGCGGAGGCCATCGCCCTTCCCCCTCGCCGCACCCATGCCCGCGATGCCACCCCCTCCGCCACCCTTCCTCCTCATCGTCAACCTCCAGATCCACGGAGGCTTCCACCCTTCCTCCTCACCACGACCATGCCCACACCAATGCCCACACCGCACCCATGCCCGCGGCGCCACTGCCCTTCCTCCTTGTCGTCAACCTCTAGATCCGCAGAGGCCGCCCCCCTTCCTCCTCGCCGTCAACCTCCAGATCCACGGAGGCTACCACCCTTCCTCCTCGCCACGCCCACTCTTGGGCCCACCCTGTGGCGGCGCCGCCCTCCACCTTGCCCATGTCATGGTGGGCCGCTGCCTCTATAATTGATATGTGTAGTCTTTATAATCTGACGGCCTAGATTAGAGGCGACTGCAGGAAATTTTCTTGCAGTCACCCCCAAGGTATCCTATCACACACACACACACACACACATATATATAGGTCAATAATCAAATAAATTTGATTATCGGTCCAAAATAACTAATGATATTTCTAGATTGGCAAATGGATATTTCATTGCCCATGAAAACTTGAAAACACTTCAGGAAAGCCTCACAAGGCTGTAAGTAGGGATAATTTCATATAAAATAGGTAGGCATGCAAGCACGACAACTTACACTTATAAAAATTTTTTCGCCCTCACATCTCTATCTAACACCCTCCATGGTACTGGGATGGTTTTGGAACAGTTGTTAAGTTAGTACCACAAATTTCAAAAATGTGATGTGTGTCGTAGTTTCCTCTTATATTGCACTACTTTAAAGTTTAAAGGAGTACTACTGCAATCCACACTACGCATACATTACTCTCTTGATCGTAAAATATTAATCCCTCATATACTTATTGTAACAACCAAGCCCAAAATGCAACATAATGGACCTAAATCATCTCTTCAAAAATGATTAACCAAGTTAAAAATTTATAATCTATTCTCACTAATAAACAAAATTTTATCCCAGGTATTATATATTTGAGTAAGTTGAGTGATCTCGAAATCCAACCACCTTAATAAATTTCACCCTCAAAATTCTTACACTTGGCTCATTGCTAGGCGTAGCCAAAGTAACCTCCTTGGCCCGTGAACAATGACCTAGCCAACGTTCTTAGTCCAACCCATTTTTTAACACGCAACCAGGTTGCTCTGATATCATCTGTAATGACCCAGCCCAAAGTACAACATAATGGGCTTAAGTCATTTCTTAAAAAATAGTTAACCAAATTAAAGATCTATATTTTATTCTCACTAATATACAGAATCTTACCCCCATAGGTATTAGATGTGGGACTAAGTTGATAAGTTGAGGGATCTCACACTTATAATATGCTTGGGGAGGGATTTGTATAAGATAATTTCTATAGTTTAGCCTTTAAAAACCATCAAGAGATCTCAATCATGAAGTTTTATTAAACTTGCTCAAAATTCAACTAGATGGCCAAACATCGGAAGGATTTGACAAAATGCCATTGATGTTGCCCCATGTGTAAAATGCGATTAAATGTCGACACTCAAGGAGTCAAAAAGAGATGAAACAAAGGTCCTATGGACCTAGATGAGGGAGCTCTGCATCCTAGAACAACAAACTCACCCTGCATATTCTAACAAAAGATGAAACCTGAATCAAAATCAGATCACATTGGCACGTAAAATAAGGAAAGGCCTTAAGACCTACTCGACACTAAAAAACCTTAATTAACTTAATTATCTTCTATAATTGAGTGTTAAATCTTGTTAGGTAACCTTAATTAAGATTTAGGGTTGCAGGTACACTTAGTGGAATATCCCATCGTAAGGGTTTAATCGACCAGACTTAATTAAAAAATTTTTTAGACTGGCCAAAGAGTATCTAAATGGGCTGGAATTCAAAATGATAGGCCATGACACTACGGGTCAGACACAAAAATTATCAAGTGATGGCCTATGGGCCAACATGGTAAATGAGGTCCACTAAAGTGCTAGAAACATTGTTCTTGTGCCGCACACCAATTTTCTAAGGCTTATTTATGGACTTGGAGATGCCAAATGGGCCTAGGTAAAAAGGGAAGAGTTAACCAACACTGTGGGCTTGAATCCTATGAAACATTAGGTCCAAAATCTATATTTGGGCATGAGTGGACTCAAGAATGGGAGGCATTGGCTAGGGTATTTCTGGAACTAGTTGAACCTACTTGGATTCGAAAATTTCTACCACAAAATTTACTAAGCCATTGGCTCCAAAATTTTAGGGTGATGTTTTTGGGATATAACCAAATGTCTAGGTCAAATTTTATACAATTTCACTACCAAAAAACTAATCTTTTAGATCTTATATATGGAGTTAAAGAACTAGGGTTTTACCATGCATTCCTTTCCTGCACACTCTAGAACACTTCATTAACTAACTAACTAAATGATTTTTAATTAAGCCCAAAATTTACATTTTTCTAGTGGACACTTAATGAGTCCATACTTATTTTTTATTGATTTTATAAACATCTTTTAGCAAGCTCACCAAGGAGGGCAATCCTAGTGGATGGCATTTCACATCAACAATTTAGCAAGCACACAATGTGATTAGGGGTTTTGTTCCGGCCCTTAATGAGATTATTGTAGCATAGTGATTTAACACAAAATAAATAACATCGTAAACTAAAAATTTGCAAAAGATTGTATCAAAAAATTTCTTCAAATAGGTTATAAAAATTAGGAAACTGGCAAGTATGCTACTAGAAATAGTAAAACCACTACCTTTCTCTAATTTTGGCACCCATACATGCTCATACAGGCCATATCAAACAAAACATACTTTATAAAACTTTTTTATCTACCTCTTATGAATATAAAATAGAAAGATCACTTAAAATATGACTGCAATATGAGATATGAATTTTCCACTGAAATAGAGCATATCTAAGTATATAAATCTTGTAAAAATCATAACTATTTTTATAAACATAAAAATGTCATGATTCAAAGGCCCAACAACTCCTAACAAGCATATCTACATGTCAAAAATACCAAAAATGCACCACCACATAAAAAGGCACAAAACAAATGGGGGAGGCAAAAGGTTGCACTTTTACCTCAAGGGGGACCAAGGGACTTCTTACCCAAAGACCTACAACCCTATGTACTAGGAGAGGCTAGGAAGAACTAGGGACGAAGAAGGAAGGCAAGGGGAGGTCAGAGCAATAAGAGTCAAATGGTAAAAAACTTGGAAATGAGGCTCTATGCATATGCAAAAATATGTTCCAGCACAAGGGCACTAGGAGAGCTACTTTGCGCTAGCCTTTGCCAAGCCGGACCATGACCATGAGGTAGAGAGGAATCAAGTTAACCGCATGCAAAGATGGGTCGCGACTAGGAGCAATGGCCTAGTGCCATTGTGCCTAGGGCAAAACAGAGGGAAATATTTAAATTTAGGTGTTTGATGCCTAATGTGGTAATAGACAAGTAATAGAATGATGAGTGTGATCATTCCCTTGTATTGTTGCTTTAACCTTATGCATAGTGTAATATTTAAGTGATTACCTAAATTAAAAGTGAATAAGAATAGGAATTATCATAGAACTAAACAACAAGAACACAATTCTATCTGAAACACAATTTCGATGTGAAGGCTTGAAACTAATAATAGTAGTAGTAATATGCTAAACTAACTATTTCGTAATCAAGATGATAAAATTCTTTCCAATTAAATTGAGACATGAGATGGTTAACTTCGCTTAGTTTATTTTGTAAAGTAAAATCGCTAGTCCTATCTAATCACTGATGATGTGTGCTAATATCAGAAGAAACAATGGAAATTGTAAAGGGCTTTCGCTACGAATTACATTCTACCACAATAGCCTCATTCCACATGTTTGAACAAACAAAATAAAATTGGTGCATTACAAATAACTCCCTTACATGGATATCTATGAAATTGAGTGTATGTCTACCTATGACTCATTAACTATTTCAGTCAATGACATCAATGAATTCCTTATGTCTAGGCAAATTTAAGTTTCTTGATCATACAAAAGTCAGCTGCTCTTTTAAAATATTAGGAATGGAGTTGAAATAATCAACTCACAATCACACACAAAGAGATAGATAGTAACACTTTACATTATATTTCTACTAAGATTCATTGTTCATCCCAAATCTATACAAAATCACCCCATGAAAGCTTTAAGAAACATCATTGAGTTCATCGAGAAACGCAATATAGACAACAAAAGAAAACAAGTTATACAAATCTAGTTTGTTGAGGCCTTTGCTCGGATCTTCTCTCCAACCTCGTTCTCTTCCTTGCAACTTGATGGCATGACCTCTTCTTCTCGAAACTCTAAGAACTTTCCTTGATCTGTAAGTACTTAGTCTAAAGTAGAAGGAAAAAAATATGGCTTCTCCTAATTTTTCTCACCTTGTATGTTGTGGGTAAATGGTTGAATATATAGAGGCCAATGTGAGGGTAGGTGGTTTGAAGGCAACTTCTGTGGAACTTCTAAACAACTTTCTAGCAACTTCCTAATCCCCAATAACTTCATAGATGATTACTAATTATTATTACCCACATGTACATCCTAATTCTTTCTTGGATGACAAGGGGCTTATGCTAATGATTTCCTTTGGAATTTATTGGAGTTGGTGAAAATTATCCCTTAGAGCATCATCATTGGAACATATGGTGCTGCTTACAAGTATTGGTGGAAGATGGGCATATTTGCTAAGCAATTTGGTCTTCAACAATTATATCCAAGGTGATTATTTGATGGCTCCAAATTGTGGGTGTGATGTGATTAGGTGAAGCTGTCTACTAATCAGGGCCATGCACAGAATTGTAGATTAACACTGTTGCAAGAATGTCTCCCACTTGGCAGATTCTACATGTGGTTCATCCTAGGATTTGTTCATGTGTTTTCCACCTTCGTCCTTCTTTCCTCATGGGGACCAACGTATGCATAGCATAACAACCAAGTTACACACATATAGAGATAATGCTTGCCCTTGTGGACATTAAATATTTAAGCAAAGAGTGATACAAAAATGCTAGTATTTTATATTTCATCCATTTAATCGAAGATTAAGTTATTATCTAATCTAACTACAAAATTAGTGTGAAGGCTTAGAAAAACATACTTAAACTAAGCAAAATATCAATTCTATTCTAGAGTTAACATGCTCCCAAACGTAAACGTTTGCTAGCCCATAGCAATAAAAATTCCAAAATGTGGATCAAGAAGAATCGGTTTAACCAAAAATTGAATTCAACAGTGGAAATGAGAATCTTATGATCAAAGTCAAGTCCATTATATTACTGGGAACCAAATCCCAGAGAAAACAAATTTGTCTCACCTTTCCTTAGGCAAGCTCAAAATTTGGAAGCAAAACATAATCAGAACTATCTAGTTATTGTTCTATCAGATGCTTTCTCTCCACTAATCTGAATTCTTGGGTATTGTAGGTCAATATGATTTATTAGGCTATAATGGGGACATGCTAAGGCTTCAAAAAATAGGATAACAAGATATCAAGCAACTACATTATTAAAATTAAACCTTCCCAATCAGCAATAAACTAAAAAAATATTCAAAGTTTCCTTACTTCTCCCCCCAAAAGTTGATTAATCAACACAAAGTACAAAGCCATACTTATTGCATAAAAATTATTTATTAGACCATTTTTTAAAGATAATAATAACACATATTTTCTTGTATTCCAAGCATCATCCCAAACTACTTGAGTTAAGAACTAATGAGGAAGAATTCAACATTAATAATGCTAGGTCTATGGGCAATAAAAAATAATGATAAAAAAATTAGGCTAAGGCTTCAAACATTTAAGACTTTCAAAACTGAAAGTTAATGTCAGATCAAAATTAGCTAAAAATAAATAATAAAAAGGTGGGCTCTTTAGGCTCTAATGATCAAAAGCTTACTTAAATCATTTCTAATCTACCCAGAATTCCCATTTCATCTAGAGAAACAACAAATAGAATTCTAATTTGATTCCTTCTTCATGTATTTTTTAAAAAACCTTAAACTTAACCTAAGTCTATCTGAGAAGAGAATTGACAAATTGCTAAGAACTGTGGAAAAAGATCATGGTTAACTTAATATCATTAAGTTGAGACCTCAAATATTCATGCTTACAACCAAAGTTGTCCACTCAGTACCAATATTCGTGTCGAGTTCATTGATTAAACAATAACAATAACATAAATCAAATATTAGTTCAATCAACATTTGATTAAATGTAAGAAACACCTATTCCATTTTCTTTGTTGAAACATAACTTAAATATTAAAAAGTAAATTCCATACATTCTTCCTTCCATTCTTCTTTAACTTATTGATTAGGTGAACATATGAGTCAACACATAACTCGGTAGGAACACTTAGTTGAGTAGAACCCGTTCATACATAAACCATTAGTGACCACTAGCGTTGTCAACACAATAGTGACTGGGGAACATGATGCTTTTAAGATCCCAAGGTATGCGTCCATATCTATGGTCATTGTTTTTTGGAATGACTCAGTTTCAAGAACCATGAGTCTAACCCCATGAGAAAACATAAAAAATAGCAAAAACTTATCTTGGTTCATTTTACTTACATCATCATAGCAAAATCATAAATGAATGAGTTTTTGAAAATAGTTTCTAAACTCAATACGTTTAAGCCGTCAAAACATCATAAAACTAAGGATCTTAAAGCTCCTGAAATAACGACTAAATGAACATGATACATAGGATGAATCTTCAAAATCTCGACTACGTTGTTTTGCTTCTACTCTACAATATATCGTACATTCTTGTATCAATATATAAGCGTGCTCTATATTTCCAATGTTGTTTGTGTCTTTGTGCATGATCTATCATTGTATTATATGTTAAGCTACCATTTTTCAGCTAATAAAATCTGAAAAAAATATATGATGCTACAATATGTGTCTACTTGATATATATAAATTTTGGGAATGATTAAAAATCATCTAGGTATTTTTTGATGGTGTTTACCCGGATAGTGTGAAGATGTCGGGTGAAAACCCAAGTTTTTTTACTAAGGTTGTAAATTAAATTAAAATATGTTAATGGTGTTTAATTTGAGTGAAACTTGGTCCACACCTTACCCTATGTCCTAGTAGAACCTTGACCAATTTTGGGGCCATTTGGGTTGGTTCCCAATTTTATTTGTGAATTTCCAATTTGTTAGGGTCCAGATAGCTCCAAAAATAGCCTATCCAATGATCCGTGTTGTAGAATCAACTTAGGCCTATTTAAAAAGTAAATTGAGCTGAACTCTCACTGGACTCAAGATTCATGTGTTAGCTAATTAGTACCATTGACCCAAGCCTATTTAGAGTCCTTTAACCCATGAATGAATAGTTAGAAAATTACTTACCAGCCCAGGAACACTTTTCCAGCTCCTTAGGGTCAAGCTTAATGGTCCATGTTCCCCTTGATTGGCCCATGAACCAGGCATGGTGGAATCCACCTATGAGCCATATAGTGTAAGAGCCAAATTTTAGCCCGTTTGGACATTGTTAGGCTCATGCGAAAAATCATTTGGAAAGCCCATTCAATTAAAACCCTAGAATTGATTAAAGCTTATTAAGTGAACATGAAATCAAAACTTTAATTAAGTTACTTAATAAAGTTTAACACTTCACTTAGAACCTAATTAACATAATTAAGTATATTTAAGTGTTGAGCTTGTGTGGAGGCTTTGCCGCATTTTGCAGTTCCATCTCTGTGTTAGGTATCACGGGTGAGCTCATGGACTAGAATAAGGAGCTCTGCTCATCCAGGTCCATAGAACTCTCCCTTTGCTTCATCTCTATTTGACTTCTTGTGTGTCGAGTTTAACTGAGTTTTAGACATAGGATGGCATTAGTGGCATTTTATCTAATCCCTCCGATGTAAAGCATTTTAGCCGTGTTTTAATAAAACCTCAAGGTTGAGACCCCTTAATGGTTTTCAAAAGAAAAGATCTAGAAACTAAGTATTAAATCATCACCCAAGCTTATATGTATAAATATAAGGGTTTATAGATTTTACGAGTAAGAGTATGTACGAGATATATGGACTACACTATTATTCCTTCAAACCTTGAAGTGGTGCGGAGCATGACGGTTCTACGTAATACAACACATATTTAGAATTTGCAGTACTAACTTAACCATTCTTTTTGGCATGCAAGTATCGAGGCGGGTGTAATCTAGAGGATGTGAGGGCGTAAGTTTTGTATGTATGAATATAAATATTAGACATGCATGTGCGTTGTCACTCATTTAAGTATGTTTGCTTACCGCCTAGTGTGGGGCAATTTTGAAGTTTCCTAAGTTTTTGTGGGTAATGGAATACCCATTTGCCAGCTTGCTATTTTAATAGTAGTTATTCAGACTGATAATCAAATTTATTTGATTATGATGTGGTTTTCTATTATATGTTGTCTATTTAGGACTATGTATTTTGTGGATGACTGTATGACGGCATGTGCCCTAACTATGTGAACCTTGTATGATTTAGATGTATGTCATGATGGTTATACTAAGCATGTTTTATCGTTATATTATTATAATATTACTATTGAGCTGCAATACTTTGGGGCAAGGCTAACCATTATCTACAGGGTATATAAGCCCTAAAGTCATGGAAAATGATGAGGAGTTTAAGTCACGTACATGAAACGTATTTGGCTATAGCTGTTTGTGTGTTATAGTAACGTGGGTAGAGGAGCTTACAGTTCACACCAATTGAAGACCTATGTGAAGTCCTGGTATTAGGGTTTGATGCTTAGATATTCGATGATCATGTGTAATTTCTCTGACACATTAATTATTGCTCGCGTAGGGTATGTGGAACAAGCTACCATGACCCTTATTTAAATACTCACATCATCTTCATGTAACTAATAAGAAGACCTAAGCCAATCATTTGAACTAAGTAGTAAGAATATGACGTACGCAACAACAGACAACCTCAAAACTGTAGCAGGGGTATGCTTCTTCTATAATTGGGAGTGTTCATCGTATTTTTAAAGTCACTGCTCATAGTCATAGGAGATGTTCTGCCTCTGTTACGGCTAGGTGTGTTCATATAGGATTTCTTTATGTTTAAGATCTGCCTTCGTAGTATGAACTCTACATGCATTCTATGAAAACCAAGATTAATGTTCATCTTAAGCTTTCACAGAGGGTTGGGATCTCCTTCCATAAAGTCTGTATGTGATAGCCCAACGAGTAGCTTCCAAATTATATTATTATGATTTGGTTTGTCCCTTGAGATCGAATTAGGGTGTTACAACTTAGTATCAGAGCCAACCTCTTGGACTATTAAGGTGGCACACATTTGGAATACGTGTGTTGTACGCTCGTGCTATATGTTGTATGATATTCCTGTATGATATGTTGTATGCCTATATGTTGTATATGGTTGTTTTGTTTAAAGACCTTCCACCACCCTGAGTTAATCCACAGCCTAGCCTGCAGGTATGTCTTTGTGTGTATTTTTGTTAACCTCCTTTTTGTGTTTCCAACAGTCAGTTTGTTTGTGGCAGTTTGCAAACCGCATTTTGTAAGCTGTCAGTGTCAGTTAGTCTATGGTTAGTGTTAGTGGTCAAATAGTTTGAGCAAATGGTAGGAGGACACCAACTTAGACCGCCCCTACACCCCGTAGGACCCGGTGGCGGATCCCCAGACATAGTTGATTAGGGTCCTACGAGAGGAGCAGCAGGAGAGCCATGGAAGACCAGCAGCGGTCCATTGAGGAGATAACCCAACTCTCGGATATAGTCCGGGAAATGGTCATGGTCATGGCCAAACTAGAGAAGAGGCCAAGAGGAGCAGAGACACCTGCTAAGGCCTCTGAGCCCCAGTAAGTACCGCCACCACCACCACTGCCAGCTCAGTATCCCTATATTCCACTAGAGCAGCCAGCTATAGAGCTGTATGAGATCCCAACCTCGGGGATGCCAATGGGGTTCCACTTCCCAAACAGACTGGTAATGAGGCTGATACGGCTAGACCCCATCATTTTGTTGTTCAAGAGGGCTTAAGTAGTCAGGGCCTTGAGCAACCTCATCACCCCAAAGGTGTTGGGATGTTGAGTGCTTCATGAAGAACAGTGGTTATTTATTCTAAGGTAGCACAAATTGTATAAAACCTCGAAAATAACTAGGTTATTTTATTTAAGGTTTTGTAAATCTTGAAATGAATCTTAAACATTATTTAATTAAATTAATTCTTAGGAATCAATATCATAAGTTATCAATTATTACGTTTAGTGTATCTGTATGATGATATTTATAGATTGTTTCAAATAAGTTTAATTTATTGTATTTTATTTTACTTTTATTTTTTCCCTTTCAGTTAAATAAGTTCAACCATAAGTTAAACTCGTTGGTTTTGGGTTGGTAGCGACTAGGGTCTCTTGGGTAGGCAAAGATGGTGTGTAATGGAGGAGTTTTGGTTGAGAGTTGAAAACAAGGGGAAGACTTTGTATCCCCATGTTGTTGGGCGTGGAAGATTTTTGGGATTGAGAGTTGTAAGTGTGATTTGATATTTAAAACTCTTTTACTTTCCTATATGGTAGGCTTTTTTGGTTTCCATCGCCCATTCGCATTGAAAACACTCAATAGTAAGTTTTTGACTTTTTAGCATATTAATGGTTGGTGTTTCATATACTTATGTGTGATTATTTCTTTTCTATAGAAGTTTAATGTAGTGACTTTTTGAATTTTATACATATTCTTGTACATAAAGGAGAATTTTATTGATGTTAATAAAACACCCTCTTATAGCTTTTTACTATATTTGGCTCACAAAGGGAGAGCTCTAGAGAAGTTAATGGAGTAGCTTGAGGAAAATTATTTTTTGAGTTGATTCCACTAGGGCACCTATTTTCCAACATTTTCCCCCCATTGTATCGTTTTTTCCTCATTAGGAGCCTGTCCATGCGTATAGGTATACTTGTCCTCTGCCTCTCGCATGCATCTATAGTGTTTGTGCTATTTTTAGTTTTGAGTTTGATTAATAGGTGATTAAATATTAATTAATTCAAAATGTAGTAAATTTGAGATGAATTAAATCAAGTGAAGTCATTAATAATGGTTGATCATGTGTTATTATCTTATGTTTATTGATATAAATGAAAATATGCATTATATTATTTATAAATAACAAATTATTATTATTATTATTATTATTATTATTGTGAGTGTTGTTGATTTATGTATATGGTTTTTTTCGAATTCATGATCATGTGGGACAATTATTAATAAATAATTATTCATATAATATTAAATAAGTATATTGTGTTTTTATTTGAGATATTTATATTAATTATCTTAGATAATGTTAATAAATATTAGAGATAATTATGATCTATATGTGTTTGTTAATGGTTATAGTTAATTAATTAAGAATGACATTGTAATTTATTAATTAACTGGTTATTATTAATTAAAGTAACAAGGATGATGTCTTTAAATCATAGTAAGTTTGGTTATAGTTAATTAATTAATGAATGACATTGTAATTTATTAATTAACTGGTTATTATTAATTAAAGTAACAAGGATGACGTCTTTATATCATAGTAAGTGAACATACGCATGTGATTATGGGTTATTAATTATTAATCGAATCACAAGTATAATTAATCATTGTTGGGTTAATTAAAATGTTATAAATTCATGTGAATGACCATATTATAACTATTCCATTCATATTTTAAAATGGGATTAGTATTAAATTATCGTTCAGTGTTTACAATCATTTATATTTATGATGTTACTAATGAAATATAAAAATAAGAAACATATGTAGTTGTATTGATAAATTAAAGTATGGATTGTTAGAATATAATAATATAATGATCATAAGCGTTGAATCATAGTGGCATGCTTAAAATAAATAAAGTTCGAACCTTTATTGAGTTAAATAATTTAAAATAATCGTATAGGTGATATCTTTTAAATTTTAATAAAAGCTATATCAAATAATTAGATACGACGATCTAACTAATCTTATAATTAATTAGAGTTAGTGAAAAGTTAATAAATTGTTATTAATAAATATCCAAGCTATTATTATTGGAATAAATAACTATTTTCTTAATAGGAATTAAAGTGTGATATTAATTAAAAGTCTAAACGATAAGCTAAATTTCTCGGACGGTAATCTTAATATGATTTCATTGGTTAAATAATTAATGCAAAAATTTACTAATATTAATAATTAAATACATGCTAGTAAGTTAATAATCATTTTGTGGTTGACTAAGGGTGAATTGTGATTGAATAATTAATTTAAAAGGTAAGGTATGACTTAATTCATTGTGTCACATGAATAATTAATAAATTCACCAGAGTTGTTGTAAATATTGTAAATTTAAAGTTCAATATTTTGTGTGTTGCATGTTTATTTTATCGAGTTTTACTCATCATATAATAAAATCATTTCATTGCATGCTTTTTTTCTCGGATGAAATCATACATATGTATAATTTTATTGTTCCATTCATATTAGGATCGTGTGCCTCATCAAATTTTAATGCCCGTATAATTACTAGAAATGTTATACATTCCTATTTGGTAGCCTGGGTCAACCTGAGCCCAAATTCGACCACCATGCGCTAAGTATAACCGGGGTCAAAGAATTGACTTCGACTGACATGGGGCCGCACCCTTAAAATTCTTGAAAAATTAAATACCTACCCCAATGTCGAAAGGGGTGACAGAGAACAATGGTGTAGGATGACTCATTATGTACTTGTGATACCTAGAGGGTGAGTCAATGGCAAATATCGGTAATTACAAGCCGTGGGCCACATAGCGTGTGTGCGCATATATGGGATTGTAGCTAGATGGGACGGACACCACTCCCGACATAATAAGAGATTGACATAGGCTCATTATTACTATAAGACTCCTTTAATGATGTTGTGGAATATATTAATTTATTTCTTGTAATTATATGACTTAGTATTTTTATCACTAACGTAGAATTGCCTCCGTACGTATGAGCATGGAAAGATGGGTACAGTAGAGATAGCTAGAGGACTTTATTATTAGACTTTTGATTTTTCTTATTTGTTATTATACTTCTAGGTTGTTTGCATGGCAGTGAGATTTCAGTTCGTTTCATGGGTTTTAGATTATTCCAAGCATTTGTTATATTATATTTTGTTTCATGGCACGACTTAGAATTTAAACTTTATCTACTTCCTTGTGTATGAATTTAATTTGTACTATTTAAGAAAAAAGTTATGTCATGGGTTTTATTTGCAACCTTGAAAATAAATAGAAAATTAATTTATGAGACACTTAGTTTTATATAGTAAAACTTAGCTCGTGGCTCGGAATGGACAGGTCATTACAAATCATGTGGTCACATTAGAGTGGATTGACGTGACTAGATCAATGCTGATACACCTAGGGTGTCCCCCAAAGGTATGGGCAATTGTAGCCACTTGCGTTAGTAGAGCATGGGCAGACTTTGGTGGTACTCTGGAGGGTAGGGTCCTCGAGCATATTACATGGGGACGAATTTAGGGAAGTATTCAACTCCCAGTACCTCTCCACCACTGTCAAGGTGAAGAAGAAGCTGGAGTTCCTATCTTTGAGGTAGTTGGAGAGTATGTCTATAACAAAGTAGTAGTCCAGGTTCCTTATGTTCGTGAGGTTTGCCCTTAGTAGCTTCTCATCAGAGAGGGAGAGGGCTACCCAGTTTGTATTGGGATTGCCCATCAATTTGTGAGCAGTTGTGGAGACATTCTCCTGTATGACTCTTGCAGAGGCCATCTTGAAGGCACTATAGTGAGAGCATACCCTTGACTCAGCACCATCAGGCTAAGGGCACCACACCTTCAGGCAATAAGGGGTAGAAAAATAAGGCACAAGATCAGTAAGGCCCATAGCCACAGAGATAGAGGACAGGTGGTGGAGTGATAGTGTACACAGTCGAGGGGTAGTATGTGCAGAAGTTCCCCCAACAAACACAGACCTTCTATGGACAGTGAGGTGATTTTCAGGAGTACCCTATTTTTGTAGAGTGCCAGAGACGCCATCTAGACACCTACAAGATAGCCACCGGCACATGCTTTGCATGTGGAGACATGGGGCACCGTGTAGCTGAGTGCCCAAGGCAGCCACATCAGCAGTACTTGCTCCAGCAATAGCAACAAGGATTTCCTGCACTGCCATGGCGGCCACTTCTTGGTGCACCACCAGCCCACCCTCAGGGGCTGTGGGAGAGAGGCGACCATCAGCAACAGGCATAGAGACCATAGCTGGGCCACCAAGGCCAGAGAGGCCGACATGGGCCAGAGGGGTCAAGGTCAGGGTCAGCAGAGGCAGGCTGGCCTAGCTGAGTTGGACATTGAGTAGGCATAGGCATAGGATGTGACACAAGATGAGGGGAGGATACAGGGTGGTAGGCCAAGCAGCAAGGTAAGATGTATGTTGCGGGTGCAGAGGAAACGATTCAATATGCAGCTATCATCATAGATACTCTTCCTATCCACTCTACACCAGCAGTTAGTGTTGTTTGACTTTAGTAGTATGCATACGTTCATAGTTAAGACATTTGTCGATAAGATCGATTTGTGTGTAGAGGACTTAGGCTATGACTTAGTTGTTTCAACTTCTGCCAAAGACGTATACACCACTGGTGAGTCTGTGTGCAAGGTATTGCTCTAATTATTCAATAACACATTCTTTTCAATGATTTCACAGTTATGCCGATTTAGGAGTTTAACGCAATATTCAACATTAGGGGTGCTAAACAAGCGAGCCCAACTTAGCTTGTGTTAGAACTCAACTCGAGTAGCTCAAAATTCGTTCTAACTTCACTCGAGATCAAATGAATTTTGAGTATATAAGCTCAAAATTGACTCGAACATTTCAGATCATGTTCAAGTTTGAATCACTTAAACTGTTAAATTTTGAGGAGCTCAAAACCAGTTCATTTAGGAGATCAAAACCAACTCATTTGGGAGCTCAAAACTAGCTTGTTTGGGAGCTCAAAGCCAGTTCATTCTGGAGCTCAAAACCAGCTCGATCATAAAGTCGAAAGTAGATCGTCGGAGAGAAGCATACAGTTATTACAGATTAAAATTAACAAAAATAGTTTATCAACATATTTATATAAATTATCTCAATAATAAAAGGTATTTTCAAGGTTCAACTGTAAAACCCACAATTCAAGCCAAAGTTTTATATTCAGAACCAGTCGGTTCGACCATTACTTTGAGTTGAGTCAGTTTCAGAACACATATATTGAGCAGACGCCAATCGCGTGTATGAGCAATGGGGGTCATGCGTACCCAAGTATTTGATGATAACGTCATGAACACAACAAAAAAGCATGAGTTATCAGAATATATGAGAGTATGCCAGTTCATTTTATTTTTATATATAGTAGATCGTAGAATTAGTGTTATACTGTTTACCACATTAGGATGCGTTATGGGGCAGTTTGAGTGGGTTGTTAGTTATAGAGCATGTCATTATGATGTTTTGGTGTTGTTTTATTTTATGGGATTTTTCCCAATTTTATGGATTTTTTTAGGATTTTCTATGACTTAGTTATTATTCTTAACTTGAGCCAGAGACAAGTCGAATAATATTTACGAGTTTGCCACCAAGCTGTTTCTTCCCACTCGACCTTTTCTTTCTTCTTCTCCAAACCCTTGCCCCAATGCCGCCGTCTATGCACGTCGCTGCCACTGCGGCTGATGCCGCCTTGCCACAGATCGTCGCCGCCAAGCCTCGCTGGGGCGTTGCCGTGCCGCCCTAAGCATTGCTGGCCATCGTCAGGCCTCCACGATGCTGGATTGCCGTGCCTAGCACCGCGCCTGCATTGCGCTGCGCCATCAATTCAGCCACCGAGCAACCGTCGCAGCCACCATCCAGTGGTTGCCTCAACGTCTTCGACCAACCCATGACCTTCCCCAGATCGGAACGGAGGCCAGCGCTGCCCATCCCGGCTGGATCTCCACACCAGCCCTGACAGCTCTGTTTTTGCCCTTTTCCGACAAGCCGTCACCTCTGTCGGCCACGTCAACGTGGTAGATGCGTCGGGCTCGCTGAGCTGGTGTCAATGGTACCCCATATGACCACTATCCGGCCAGTAGACGCCACTGGTGACTGCTGCCGGAAAACCACTGAAACCTGCTAGAAAAGTACTAGAACCTGCCAGCAAATCAGATTCGCTAGAATTCGCCGGATCTTCTGCGGAGCTCATCGAACTTCGGATGTCGATGAGCGCCAAATTCGAGCTCTGAGATGTGCAACGAAACCATAGCTAGTGCTGATTGTCGATGACCGAGAGGTATAATTACCTCTGAGTTAATGATTTAACTTGATGATTGTTAGCACAACATGCTAAGATTGATTAATTATCATGATAGACGTTTGACTATGGATGAAGTGATAAGTTACATGATGTGATCAATAGTAGCATGGAGGATAAGTGATCTAATGAGATAAAGTAAATATGAGCATGCTAATCGACCATGATGTAACGTAGAAAACACAGTAAAATTGGTAGAATAGGACGAGTTAGAATTATTTTCACACTTATGATTATTTGACTAGGATGGATGATGTTGTTGTTGCATTGGATGTGTGATGTTCATTGAGTTTGATGCATCATTTAGTTTAGCGGGCGTTAGTATTTAGATTTGATGTGTAGGTACGGAGTAGGAGCTCACCGCCTAGGCGCAATGACATGCTTGGAGCTTCTACCAGGTCCGTTTAGGACTTGTCTCTATTTTCTTCTCTACTCTATTGTATGTTTGATTTATTGCCTGCAAGACGGGTTAAGTGGTGTTTTATTGAATCCCACTTAACTCGGGCCATTTAGCCGAATAGTTTTCTGAATTAATAAACCCTCAAGGATGAGATCCCTCGAGGATGATTTTGAAAACAAGATCCACCACACGTTGCCTTCAGGCCTATTATATAAATCTCTTCCCAAGCCTATATATATGTATATGTAATTTTATCGAGTTTTTTATGAGACGAGAGATGGGGAAACCGACTGCACGTACCATGAGCGGATGCCATGACAGTCAAAGCGAGCTCTGGATTAGTGAGCAGACTGTTCCATTCCTGAGGGATCCTGACAATTCTGCGTTTGAGTTCCTCACACCCGAAGAACGTGGAGGTTTACGGGTACTGTTAAGTACAGCGCATGTCCAGACTTGTGGTTCAAAGGGTACTAAAGGCGACTGCCTGAGAGTACTTGGCCTTCGTACTCAAGGCCAGGACAATTATGGAGGTAAGGAGAGGGCTTAGAATATGCATGTAGTCCCAAAGGACCAGAGAAAAATGAAATGAGAAAAATGCCGAGAGAGGCATCAGCAAAGCAGACAGTTTGGGATGCTACCGGGTCTGCAGCCCAGTGGCTCCTCAGTAGGTGCCCTTCAGAGTGTTCACGAGGAGTAAACAATTGTTTTCTTTCATATGAGAGTTTGCTCTCATAGTCAGTTTGTTATAGTTATATTTTGGACCAGTAACGCTTGTTATTGACATTTTTATACTATATGTAAGTGACAATCACGAGTTAGATGTGTTAGCCTGAACGGAGGAGCATTGATGTCACTTGCACACATGTCAATCAATAAAGTGGTTAATATTTTGCTTATGATGTTATTATATTATGAATGTTGTGATTAAATGTTAAGAGATGATGATATGATATGATTAAATGCTGAGATATGACAATGTGACATGATTGAATGCTAAGACATGATGACAGAATGTGAAATGTGAATAGATTGCAGCAGGTGGGCTGAGACCTAAGTTTCAGAATGAGTATATGGTAGATTAGATTCTGAGTGAATGAAATTGTTGATATATAAATATATATTTGCATATGTTGATTTTGACAGGGTGGCCTCTAATTGCACTTTTAGAGGAGACTCTGTCCGTTGTATTTCAAAATTTTTATTGATTTTGATCATAATTGTATTGGTGTGTAATTTAGTTTGCATGTCATCCATGTAGTATCATGTTAGGATTCTGTGCATTCATCCATGCATGACGAGTCATATCTTCATCTTAAGATGCCGAGATTAGATCTGCACGAGTTGGGTTCGGGTTAGCTGACCTAACCGGGGCTTGTAACATGCCAATTCGGTTCATGAGTGTAAACCGGATTTGAGGTGTTACATTAACCATGTTTCAATTTTTACACAAAATACCTAAGACATCATTCAATAGTATAGAATTATATAAACCTCAAAAAATGCATTTCCAAAAAATAAAATGCATAGAACTGTAAATCCAAAATTGAAAAAATTAAATTAAAAAAACTACATCATTCTCCCAACAAGAAACAAGAATCTAAACAAAAATTCACAATCCCACCATCCAAATAACAAACCCTAATCCTAAAAATTCTAATTAAAAAGATAATCACAAACAACAATATGAAACCATAATCTAAAAAAAGTTCGTGATCTCACCATTCAGACAACCAACACCCAATCCTAAAAACTACATCAAATCATCTAAAAAGAAATCAGAATCTAAACAAAACTTCACAATATCACCATGCACATAACAAACCCCAATCTTAAAAACTACATCAAATTGTCCAACAAAAACCAGAATCTAAAAAAAAAATTAAGTTGTCATCCCATTGTAAGAAAGAGTTCTATCTCACTGATAAACAACAAAAAAAAAAAAGGTTCTATAATAATAAGGAATAAAAAGCACAAAACACATTCTTCTTTAATGATCCTAGTTGCCCTATCTACTTTGGAAAAAAACGAAATTAAAGCATTAACATAAGGAAAATTTCAATGCTCCAACTTCTAGTGAACATAATATATATCAACATGATAATTGCAAACACCAAATCAAAAAGTGGTTATCTAGCAGATAGTAAGCAACTACTGAAAATTGCTAGTAAGCAATACTCGGGAGGTTCCCCCACATTCTTCTTCCACAACCACGCAATGCCCTACATCAAACAACCAACAACAAGCAACTTACAATTAAAAGCAAAAGCAAGCAAAACAAATAACCAAGAGCCCTAAGGCGAAAATATAAATAATGCAAGTACATGGAGGAAATAAAATGATATTAAGAACAGGCCAAAGCAGCCTGCAACAATCCCTATTTGAAGTTACTTTTTGCCCTAGCCAGCTTCAACCAATCTATAAGGATACTAACTACAAGGTAGAGCCAATCAAAGGTCATAAACATGAAAGCCAAGTATTTTGTGTGTAAAATCATCGATGAAGGCACCATGTTTTGCAATAAGCTCAAATGCAGTAAGGTCCATCTCCTAAAAGATTGAATATCAAAACCCCTTTTTCATTGGTAACATGCTTCACATTGAAAACATATATAAGATGAGCCTTATCCTAACACGCATATCACATCCAAAACAAGGACAAGTGCCTGATTTTCCCATTGCACCATGGTTCTCATAGGATCTTGGTACAAGATTGACAAATTTGAGTTTTCCTCAAATAGCCTTTCAATTTCAGAAGATTGTGAGTCAATCTAAAAGCATAATATAGCCATGCTTAGTTATTCAATGATCACATAAAATAAAAAATTATTCAACATTGATAGCAATGAATTACCTCCAAAAGAAGTTTTTGCCGGCCGTTTTCTAATCTCTCCACTATCACTGCCATATCATGCAATTGCTACTCAAGCTTTTCCTTATTTTGCTAAAAGAATACACGCATTCATCATTACATGTTTTGCCTTTAGGAAAGTCCTAATTTATTACATTTCACACTATATACCACCAAATACAACTATGGGAAGTCCTAATTTGTAAATAAACTAAATGATATTCTAAATATGTATCTATATGATTAAACATACCTGTCACTTTGTGGAAGGAAGCTAGAATATGTTCCAATGCCTCCTCAGCAATTAAAGTAGAACTCCGAAGTTGTTCTTCAACTAGTTTCTGTTGCTCTTGTTGTCTCATCAATAATTCATTCTATGGGACTAGGTAAAGGAGCATGCTTTGTATAATATAACACCTTCTAATAAAAAATATATGATAATCCTTCAAAAAAAAAGTACCAGCAGCTTAGACTTCAAGTTATCAATCTCTTTTTCCATTGACCGGATCTGCTCATGAAGATTAATAGTGGAGTGCATTCCTGACAAAGGATTTTCTATCAGATGTTACTGAAGTGAGTTTAATTCTAATCTCAGGGATGTTGCATCTTCTTCAGCTTGTTACAATAGCATTCCATCAAAGTAACTCACTTTAGGCAGGTATGACCGCAATGGGTTAGCGAAGGAGGTCGGACATGAAGGCTCTGGTCAGCCATAGCGGCGGCGGCGGCCAGAAGAAGAAGGCGGTTGGGAGGAAGAGTTGCACTTCGGGAATGCTGGGGAACTCAGGCCATAGTCTGGGCTGAGGATGATGGCGATTGGTTGGGGAAGGGTGTCGAAGGAAGGCTCCAGTCAGCCACAGCGGCAACGGTGGCGGCCAAGAGGAAGAGTTGCACTTCGGGAACGCTAGGGAAGTCAAGCCGCAGTCCAGGTGGAGGAGGACGGCAATCGGTCAGGGACGGTAGTCAGAGAGGAAGGTTCCCGTCGGCCATAGTGGTGGTGTTGGCACGGCGTGGCTAGAAGAAGAGGGTGGCCAGGAGGGAAGTTGAAGAGGCATTTCTGATTGGGGAGAAAATGCATGTGAGCGTAGTTTTGTAAATAACACTTGACTCGTACCCGACTCGAATCAATAATAATAAAATAAATCTTAAAAATACTAAATAAAATATAATAAAAATCTAATAAAATGCTATACAATTAAATTAAATTAAGCCAATTTAAATTTATTGATCTTTTTGAAAAAATACTATTTTCTCTGTTTGATTTCTATTTTTGTATATTTTTTGGGTATTTATTTTTTGGATTTGATTTAGTGCTTTCCTTTTTTTCATACAAGTATTTTTTATATCATATTATCAGCAAACATGGAAGAAATTTTTTATGTAAGTATGCATCCTCTATTAATATATATATATATATATATAAATATATATATAAAATAAAATTATGTAATATTTTTTTATAGATAACTATTAATTAGATAAGCCGATATGGCATGAGAGCACTTTTTGGACCCAGTGAAGGAAAGAGACGATTGGAAATTGGAGGCCGGGAAGAATCTAAAAAAGTATATTTTAATGCAAAATTATATCCCCCTTGTCACATTTTTAAATGTTTTTTAAGTAGGCAAGTGATATTATATATATACATATATATATATATATATATATATATATATATATATATATATTATCAAGTCGAGTTCGAGTTACAGTAGAATACTATCGTGCTTAAAATCAACTCATAAGATTCGAGTTCAAGTCAAGTTCAAGCTTGAATATTTAAATGTCGAGTTTCAAATTGAGTTGAGCTAAGCCAAACACCAAATGCTCATGAGCTATGTCGATCAATTGGTAGCACTATTTGGTATGGATTGGATTACGTGCCACCTGGCATAGGTTAACTACTAGAAGAAAAGGTTCAGCTCATACTAAAGAGGAATGTAAGGATTACATTCTAACACACAGGTAGAGACAAAGGAGGATGTTTGATATCCTATCAGCGGGCTGAGAGATTGATAGACATGGGTTGTGAAGTCTTCCTTGCCACCGTTGTGGCAACACCAAATCAGTCAGCTTCAGAGGTGCCTGGACTACTACCTGTTAGAGAGGTGGAGTTCGCTATTGATTTGGTCCCTAGTACTCTTGGGATCCGTATCGGATGGCACCACTTGAGGTTAGGGAGTTGAAGACTCAGTTGAAGGAGCTATTGGAACAAGGCTTCATTAGACCGAATGTCTCAACTTGGGGGCTCTGGTCCTCTTCGTCAGGAAGAAGGATGACAACATGAGGTTATGCATCAATTATAGAATGCTCAACCCAGTTATGGTGAAGAACCATTATCCCCTCCCACAAATAGATGATTTGTTTGATCAGCTTGGAGGAGTTGTTGTGTATTCGAAGATTGATCTTCGATCAGACTACCATCAGTTGAAGACTCAGTTGAAGGAGCTATTAGAACAAGGCTTCATTAGACCGAATGTCTCACCTTGGGGGGCTCTGGTCCTCTTCGTCAGGAAGAAGGATGACAACATGAGGTTATGCATCAATTATAGAATGCTCAACCCAGTTATGGTGAAGAACCATTATCCCCTCCCACAAATAGATGATTTGTTTGATCAGCTTGGAGGAGTTGTTGTGTATTCGAAGATTTATCTTCGATCAGACTACCATCAGTTGAGGATACGAGAGGAGGAATACATCGAAGACAACTTTTAGGACTCGGTATAGGTAGTACGTGTTCTTAGTCATGCCTTTCGGGCTGACAAACACATTGATAGCATTCATGGATCTCATAAATTGGGTGTTCCAGCCATACTTGGACCAATTCATGATTGTCTTTGTAGAGGACATTCTAATTTACTCGAGGTCCAGAGAGGAGCACAAGGCACACTTGAGAATTTCTTTGCAGACCCTACGGGAGCACCGTCTATATGCAATCTCTCCAAGTGTGAGCATTGGCTTTTCGAGGTTGTCTTTTTGGGACATATAGTATCAGTGGCTGATATTGGAGTAGATCCAGCCAAGGTCGGGGTAGTATTGAGATGGGAGCGGCCTGTTACCACCACAAAGATACAGAGTTTAATGGGCTTGGCCGGTTATTATCGAAGGTTCATACACGATTTCTCTTCTCTGGTAACCCCTCTCACACAACTGACTAGGAAGGAGGAGCACTTCGTTTGGACCAATGCATGTGAGCAGAGTTTCCAAACTCTGAAGGAGAAACTCACTATCGTACCACTGTTGAGTTTACCAGATGGGCATGATGATTTTGTAGTATATAGTGATGCTTCCGGTGTAGGCTGAGTTGTGTGTTGATGCAGAGAGGTAGTGTGATAGCCTATGCTTCATGGTAGTCAAAATTGCATGAACAGAACTACCCCACATGCAACTTAGAGCTTGCAATGGTTGCATTTACACTACGCATATGGAGACACTACCTATATGGAGTATCCTTCCAGCTCTTTACCTATCATAAGAGCTTGAAGTACATCTTCATGCAGAAGGATTTAAACAGTACACAATGCTGGTGGTTGGAGTTCGTGGCGGATTATGACATTGACATTGTCTACCATCTGAGGTAAGTCAAATGTGGTTGTACATGCCCTGAGCAGGAGGCTAGTAGTATGTAGAGCCAGATTGGCGACTCTGGGTATATAGTATGAGGACCATAGAGAGGATGTAGCCGACCAACACCTTGTGGTAGTGTTTGAGAGGCTGAAGATTACTCTGACTATGATAGACCATATCAAACAGGCACAAGCAG
>JAURVB010013429.1:0-85699 GCA_033002965.1 Piper betle | reverse complement strand
ATGTGAAATGGTCAGTGTAGCGCAGAAAAAGTGTGATGGGTTAGGACCCAAAGTTCAGAGAATGATGAATATAATAGATTAGAAGTATGTGTGAATGCTATTGTTGCTATACGTATATATGTTTGAATATACGATTTTGACAGAGTGGCCCATAATTGCATTTTTAGGGGAAATTTTGTCCCTTTCATTTAAGAATTTTTACTAATTTTGATTGTAATTGTGTTGGTGTGAAATTTAGGTTGCATGTCATCCATGTAGTATCATGTTAGGGTTGTATGAATTTATCCATGCATGACAAGTCGTATCTACATCTTAAGACGCCGAGATTGGATCCGTATGAGTTAGGTTCGGGTTAACCGACCTAACCGGGGCTGGTAACATGCCGGTTCGGTTCACGAGTTTGAACCGGATTTGGGGTGTTACACATGAAGCTCTTCCTAGGCTGCCTCTTTACAGAGGCTCCCCAATGATGAAGCAAGAACATGCCTCCACTAGATCCATCCTTGTCTTCTGATTGCTCCACCAACGACATGGACCAACAATTCTAGAGGGCATCCCATGTGCTCTAGTACAACCTCAATATCATCAAACCATACAAGTGAGGCCACCATATCTATGCCTCCAGTTAATAGAGTTCCCTCATTTTTGCGGAGGCGGTCCACATCCCATTTTGGTGTAGGGTGGAATGCGTGCTCATGGCATCCTGAGCTCTCACTATGCAAGAAGTGTTTGGGCTTCACTGCCTCACCTTTCTCACTCCTAGGAGTCCTCATGATCTACAAACCATGTGATTGAATCACCAAGCCACCTAGCATTTATAGGGGTGGAATGGCATACTGGTCAACTACTAGAGGCATCATGAACTGTCCCACTAGCACTGGCCACATCAGGACATAGAAATGCTCTGCAGGTTGCTCCTCTAGTACCTCAAAATGTCCGGCTAGTGGGGTCTTAAATTGCGGTGATGGAAGATGCTAAATGTAACACCCCAAATCCAGTTCACTCTTGGGAATCAAACCGGAATGTCACTGGTCTCAGTTAGGTCTGCTAACTTGAACTGAACCCTGCAGGTCTACTCATGGCATCTCGAGATGGAAGATGTCTATCGCTATGCATGGATGATTGAACAAAAATAAACCTAACATGCTACTAAATGGATGACATGACAACCAATTTTTTGCATACCAAATGACCAACGACAAAATCAATAAAATTTGTAAAATAAAATAGACAGAGCCTTCCCCAAAAGTGGAATTAAGGGCCATCTAGTCAAATCAATATTTATACATAAATAAAAAATTAATAAAACATTCACACAATAAATTTATTTAATTGTATAATTCATTTCTCTATTTGGGTCTTGACTCAACTGCTGATTAACCTTCATCTTACTTAACTGGGTCTTGACCCATCTATGCATTATATTTACATTTCTCATTAATTCTAGGCCTTGACTTACTTGTTGTACTTATTCAATGTCTAAACATATTTATTAGCATGTCATCGTTAGCAATCTTTTTACTACAACATACATCATATCACACAAAATCATTATGTATCATATTACATCATCCTAAAAATATTAAACATGCTATCATCTAACAAGTGTGTATGAAAGAGACCTCACTGCTCCTCTGTCTAGCTGGCTCATCATATTCATGATCATCACCTACCTATATTATAAAAACACATAAGTAATGAGTGTTACTGGTTAAAAAATATAACAAATATCAAACTGGCTATGAGAGCACACTCTCATATTAAAGAAAACATTCATATACTTCTTGTGAACTCTCTGAAAGGTACAACTGAGGAGCCACTGAGCTGCAAACCAGGTAGCATCCTGAACTGACTGTTCTGTTGCTAATGATGCCTCTCTTGGAATTTTCTCATTTCATTTGGTGGTCCCTCTAGACTTCTAGTATATCCTAAGCCCTCTCCAAACTTCCATAATTGTCCTAGCCTTGAGCATGAAGATCAAGTACTCTCATATAGTCTCGTTTAGTAGCATTTGAACCACAAATCCGAGCATGCGCTATACTAAATAGTACCCATAAACCTCTACATTCTCTGGTTGTGAGGAACTCAAACACAGAGTTGTCAGGATCCTTTGGGAATGGAACAACACTCACACTAATCTAGAGACCGCTTTGACTCACACGTGCACCCGCTCATGGTACATGCAAGTTGGTTTTCCAATCTCTTGTCTCACTGAAAACTCGATAAAACTATATAGATAGGCGTGGGAAGTGATTTATACAATAGGCCCAAAGGCAAATTGTAGTGGATCTTATTTTTAAAAACATACTTGAGGGATCTCATCCTCGATGGTTACTAATCCAGAAAACTGGTTGATTAAATGGCCTAGGTTAAGTGGGATCTGATAAAACGCCACTTAACTCATCCTGCAAGTAATAAAACAATACACAATAGAATAGAGACTAAAACAGAAAACGAGTCCTAACAGACCTGGTAGAAAATCCAATCATGTCCATGCGGCTAGGCGGTGAGCTCCTACTCCGTACCTACACGTCAAGACTAATACTAATGGCCAATATAATGCATGAATGCTACACTCATTAATTCATACAAGACAACATCTATTTACATGCATTTGAATTCAAACTCTAATTCATTATTATTATCCATTAACTTGTATTTAAATTTAAACCAACACCTATTTACAATCATAGAAAAATTATAAAAAAATTAAATAAACTCGAATAAAATTCTATACCAAATCATTAGTCACATGGTGACAAAGACAAGGTTGTAGCCGGCTTGTAAAGACCGGGAAAAAAAAGGACATGAGCGCAGTTCAGGAAGGACCGAACGTGTTATATCCAATACCCGGTTAATTATTATATTTTGTTATTTACCTAGTTACTGGTGAAATGAAATACGGGTGTTTTCACATACCCTAGCCGTCATTTCATTTTATTTTATGAAGGACGTCCTCCACCCTAGCCTTCATTTGCATTTTCTTCTCCTCTTCCTTACCGGCGTGTCTTCTTCCTTGCTTATGTATTCTTCCTATTTCCCTCTTCTTAATTTTCTTGCATGCATATTTTAATTTGATAATAAGCTTTATAATTATGAGGATTAAAGTTTAAAATCAACAAGAAAGAAACTAAAATTTGCCGACGAGTTCCCTGTTTCAGCGAGATGGGCAAGCACGGACAAGCCTCGCCGGGAATCAGTGGCGACGGCCCTTCTGACATCAAGAGATGATCCTACTCTCTTCGTTGATCAATGTATGGTTGATCTCACGTTTGTGGATGCCAGCCGGGGGTAGAAAATGGCCAAAAACAGAGGACGGCGGCAAAAACAGAGGCATGACGGTGGGTGAAGAAGTCTGGCTGTCCTGGGTGGTGACGGGTTGCAATCTGGCCCGGGAAGGTCGATTGGAGGTTAAGTGTGTCGAGGTGACTACCCAATTGAAGCGGCGATGCTCACCAGCGGTGGAATCAGTGATGCAAGCGTGCCGATAGGCAGGAGATACAGGCGTCGCCGTGGCTTGAAGGCGGCCGGAGTTGGCTGCGGTGACACCAAAACGGAACCGCGGAGATGGACGGTGATGATGGACGGCTGCCAGAGGTGGTTGGTGGCGGCGATGGCGGTGGCGGCCGAAGGGCGGCTGGAGTCAGGAACAGAGCTTGTCAAAGAAGAAGTAGGAAAAAATTACCTTGGGTGGCAAACTTGTAAATAATGCTTTACTCGACACAGCTCGAGTTAGATAATAATACCAACTCGTAAATAACACCTAACTCGATACCCACTCGAGTTAAAAATAGTACGAACAAATACTAAATCTTTAGAATAATTATTTTAATGGTTATGGATTAAAGTTAATAAACTAATTAATTAATGTGCGAAATCGCCACGAGTAATAAAAAAACCGGTAATGATAAAAGGTCAATAATTATTCGGCACAACAAGCGATTAAATTAAATCGGACGGTTGTAAGTAATTAATAAAATAAAGATTTTACCTTTACCATATTAAATTTAATATTAGATAAATAAAATGATTATTTTAATAACGAGTCAGTGATGTGGAAAATAGGTTATTAAACTATAGTCGGGTAGAAATCACTCGCGTCGAACCTAAATATCATAATGAAAATAAATAAAGTTCGAAACTTTATAAAGTCGAATAAATTAAATTAATTGTATTAATAATATTTATGAATTAAAATAATACAAATTATTTCAAATAATTAGATAGAATAAATTACTTAATTAAATTGTTGTATATAATAATAGAGATTAAAAATCATAACCGTCAACTTAATCATCAAGATCAGGGTTAAGTAATTATCACCGTAAAGGAAAATTAAATACTTGTTTATTAGTAATAATTATTTTATGAACTGTTAAGTATTAATTTTGATTAAGATAATTAATTTAAAATGTCAAGTAGGACTTAAATGATTATATCACATAAATAATTAATTATCTCACTAGATTTGTTGAGAATTTAATATTTAATATTTTTGAATTGTTACATTATATGTTGTCAAAATTTTAATAATGATATATATATTAGACATTTAGTTGCATGCATTTCTACTCGAATAAAATTATATTTATGTATAATTTTATAATATTGTTCAGATTAGGATCATTGGTCGCAGCTGCGAGTTCTAAATATCCAGGTCCGTATAATCATTTGAAATGTTGTACTTTCCCTTGTTGGCAGCCCTGGTTGGCCTAAGCCTAAATTCAACCACCATGCACTGTAACGCAATCGAGGTCAAGGAATTGACTATGTGTGTCTGTATAATTCGACCACCGCACCTTTAAAATTACTATGTGTGTCTGTATAATTATTTGAAGTGTTGTATTGTTTGTATAATTATTTGAAATGTTGCATTTTCCCAAATTGGTATAATTATATAAAATGTTGTATTTACCCAAACTTGTATAACTATATTAAATGTTGTATTTTCCCAAATTGGTAGCCTTATCGGCACTAATCTCAAAATGAGCTAGGAGACAATTTATAATCTCAGAATGAACTGGGAGACCATGACTAACCTCATAATTAACTGGGAGACCACCTAATCTCAGAATGAGCTGGGAAACAATTCCTAATCTCAGAATGAACTGGGAGACCATGTGTAACAACCCGGCCATTTGTCACAACATTGTGGGCCTAGCTGGCCAGGTGTTACTCACAATTAAGCAAATATGTCTAATTTTTTTTTAACAAAAACATATATAAAGATCCCACAGTCTTAGACCATTTCCCAATAGCCACACTTATTTCTCATATAAATAATAAGAGGAGTCCTCATATTTATTTTGCTCCATGCCCTGGTTGTCAATCACCTACTTTCGTATCTGCACACCTGCGGAGGCAATTCCTCGTTAGTGATTTCAACACTAAGTAGTATAATAGATAAAACCAATCAAGTACATTCCACTATTTCCTTATGTTTTTTTTATTATGCGGTGGAGCGATTCCACTATACTCCAAAACAATGCGGAGGAGGTATCCGTTGTGATCCGCACACCCCAGCCGTAGCCCTTTTGTGGGGAGGCTACGACTACCGTCTCCGGTGCCAGTGCCTCGCACACCCCGGCCGTAGCCTTTTTGTGGGGAAGCTATCACTACACTCAAGTGATTGCTACGCCCCGTTTATGGGGAAGCTCTCACTACCAATTCTAGTGTCAGTGCCTCACACACCCCGGCTGTAGCCTTTTTATGGGGAGGCTATTACTACACTCAGGTGATTGCTACGCCCCGTTTGTGGGGAAGCTCACTACCAATTCTAGTGCCAGTGCCTCACACATCCCGGCCCTAGCCTTTTTATGGGGAGGCTATCACTGCACTCCAGTGCGATGGAGGTATCGCTGTGCCTCGCTCACCCCGGTCATAGCCTTTTTATAGGGCGGCTATCACTACTCCAAAACAATGTTGATGCATACACAATTTACGCACATAATACGATCCCGTGACACATAATGCGGTGGAGCGATTCCTCTATACTCCAAAACAATGCGGAGGAGCTTTGACCCAGGTTGCACTCGGTGCATGGTGGTTGAATGTGGGCTCAGGCCGACCTAGGCTACCAACAAGGAAAGTACAATGTTCTACCTATTATACGTACCTGACTTGTGATTTTGTCTGACTGTGACCCGTGAACCCTAATTTGAATGAGGGCATAAAATTATACATTAGTCTAATTTTATTTTGCATGAACCTACATGCAACTTACATGACTAATATACTATCAATTTTAAATGATGGAATTAGTTCATGTTTGTCTTCATTCCTTATTAAATTTTCAGCAATTCTAATGATAATTAATTATTAATTATCCCCATCCAAATCCCCATTATCTAATTGATAATTTAATTATTAACATGTCCATTTACAAAACAACTAAGCAATCGACAAGAACCCCATGCATAAGAAGCTGGAGATCTAGCAACTTGGCAGGGCATCTCCAACAAACCTTGCATGCAAGAATCCTAATGGAAACAAATAAGATGAGGGATGAAATACTCACATAGTAATGGGGAGGTTACCTGGGACGGAGATAAGGGATGAAATACTCCCTCCTCCTGCATATATATACACCATTCCCTCCATTAAATTCTCATACCCCATCATCCATTGGTATTTCCTAGGTTCAATGAGCCCCTTCATTAAATTCTCACACCCCATCATCCATTGGTATTTCCTAGGTTCAACGACCCCTTCATTAAATTCTCTGACCCTATCATCCATTCATGAATAGGTATTTTCTAGGTGACCTTAAGTCGAACCATGACCGGTCGACTTGATAACCAACCATATCGGTTCATCTATATTTATTTCATAATATTTAGGTTCGAGTCTTGTAATAAAAATCATGGTTTTTACACCATGACCAATCTCAAAATGAATTGGGAGAGCACCTAATCTCAGAATGAGCTGAGAGACGATTTCTAATCTCAGCATGAGCTGGGAGACGATTTCTAATCTCAGAATGATCTAGGAGATGACTTTTACTAATCTCAGAATGACCTGAGAGATAATTACTAAAGACATGTGTAATAATAATAATTAAAACAAGTGAAATGATAATAGGGATTATATTTACTTGTTTCATTTAATTATGCGGCTTAGTTGTTTTATCACTAACATGGAATTACCTGTGCATGTGAGCAGTAATTGACTGAAGAATAGAAGTGTGGTTGATGGTTCTTTTACCAACCTAGGTATGACAAATCGATAATAAAAAATTGGACTTCCTTATTATTCTCTTGTGTTATAAATGTGGCTTTGGAAAACAGTCCGAGACTGTGGCACAGTTATTTTATATTTTAGAGAACATGATTTATATTATATTTTATGAAACTTATTTGCTGTATTTAAATTTCATGTTCTAGAATGTTACATTTACATTAACTATATTTTTAAGTAACACCCGGTCCGGTTCGGGCGGGTCGTTACATGGCTCAAGTGAGGATCGTGAGGGAGAGGGAAGGGAGAAAAAGAAGAGGGAAGTTAGGAGTGGAGGATGGTGGCGGTTGGATGGTGACAATGTCTGATGTGTGGAATAAATAGATGTTAGGGGGTGGAAAACGAGTGGTCAGTGAGAAAAATGAATGGTTGGTGAGAAAAATGAATGGTCGGTGAGAAAAACAAATGGTAACTGAGAAAAATGAATGGTCATCTCGTAATTAAAACTCGACTTGACTCAGACTCTAGAAAAATAATAATAACTCTAATAGTTCTAAAAAATCCGAAATAACAGGGTAAAATCCCATAAAACATAATACACACAATATTACAATGACATACTCTATAAATAATAACCCACCCAAATTACCCGTAACGCGTCCTAATGCATTATTTAGCTTAAAAATAATTCTACGATCTAATTAAAATAAATAAAGAAAAATCTGACATACTCTCATATGTTTTGAAAACCCATTCTTCTACTATCTTGCTTATGTTATCATAATATACTTGGGCACACATGACTGTCATGGTTCATCACACATGACCGGCCTCAGCTTGATACGTGTGTTCTAAAATTGACCCGACTAAAAATAATAGTTGAACTGACTGGTTCTGACTATAAACCTTGACTTGATCCATGGATTTAACAATCTTCCCTCCTTATAAAAATTTCATCCTCAAAATTTTACATCAAGGAGGTTTTGCTTTCGTAGCTATCGACTCAATCTGAAATCAGAAGCATACCTGTCATGTCTGCTGTATCCTCTAGTGCTTCAGTAATTGTGGTTGTATCCATCTTTACTGCCCTTAGTAGTGCTGAAGTGGACAGTCTTGCTTGTGGTGTTATCCATATTCCTCTTTGGTCCAAGGTGTTCTTGTCCTGTCATTGAGGCCATCATTCCTCTCTATTTCAGACCCCTTTTTGTTTCTATCTAGCAGACTATTGGACACTACCTCTCTGTCCCTGTCCAGCCTGGACCACAAGTGGAATTGTTGTAGGAGTGGTCCCCTAATGTAGCGGTGGAGGAGGAGGCGGCGATAGCGGAGGGTCCATGGGAAATACAGGCTCTCCTCGTGTCTCATCATCCACAGGTAATTTCTTCTCTATTCGTGCTATGGTGAGAGCTATTTTTCACAGTTCGGTTCGGAATTCCTCTTGACTTTGTTGCATCTACATTTTTACCTCTGACAACCGTGCAATGGCAGCCTTTGTTTTGGTCTGATGGCTTCTAACGCTGCAGTGGTTTCCACTATGATGGCTCATGCTACGGCGGCCTACTGAGCCTGGCTCACTGGGATTTCCTAGCGGCGGTGCGGCTCTAGATCGGCTAGACACCGTCTCACTGTAAACATGAGTAGGGCTAGCTTGCTAGGAGAAGGAGGCAATGGAGTCCTATTCCGTGTACTTTGAGTTCGTACCATGATTACCCTGACTCACGTACAAAAATATCTTCCAACAAAATCAACCGAGAGTTTGCTCTAATACCAAAACTGTAACACCCAAAATCCGGTTCACGCTCGGGAACCGAATCGGAATGTCAATGGTCCCGGTTAGGTTGGCTAACCCGAACCCAACCCTACGGATTTACTCTCGGCACCTCGAGATGGAAGATGTCTATCACTATACATGGATGAATGCACAAAAAGAAACCAAAGATGCTACTACATGGATGACATGTCAACCAATTCACATACAAAATAATTATGATAAAAATTTGTAAAATTAGACGGACTAAGTTTCCCCTAAAATTGCATTTAAGGGCAGCTCAATCAATTTAACATATACAAATATATATATATATACCAAATATTTTCATTCTTATGTAATTCTAATTTACTATATGAATCACTCCGAATCTTTGGTCTTGACCCACCTATGCATTCTATTCACATTTCACTTTTATCATTTGACTTGCACACTAATATCTGTTTCAAATCATCATATCACTATCCATTTCTATTTACCACAATCTTCATCATAAGTATTTCACTGTTCATAATAACATAACAACATAATTAAAATAGTCAAAACAAACATTTGGTCGGTGCGTATGCGTGTGTTCAAGAGACTTCATTGCTCCTCCAACGAGACTAGCTCATCCCACTCATGATCATCACTTACATATATTATAAAAACACATCAATAAAGAGTGTTACTGGTTTAAAAATATAACTAATGTCAAACTGGCTATGAGAGCAAACTCTCATAATGAAAGAAAACATTCATATACTTCTTGTGAACTCGCTGAAGGGCACCTAGTAAGGAGCCACTGGGCTGCAGACCCGATAGCATCATGAACTGACTGTTCTGCTGTTGTTGATGCCTCTCTCAGCATTTTCTCATTTCATTTACTAGTCCATTGGGACTACTAGTATATCCTAAGCCCTCTCCTCACCTCCATAATTCTCCTAGCCTTGAGAACGAAGACTGAGTACTCTCAGATAGTCACCTTTAGTACCCTTTGAACCACAAATCTAGACATGCGTTATACTAAACAATACCCATAAACCTCTGCATTTTCTGGTTGTGAGTAACTCAAACGAAGAATTGTCAAGATTCCTCGGGATTTGAAAAGCCTACTCACTAATCCAGAGCGCACTTTGACTGACACATATACCTGCTCATGGTACGTGCAAGTCAGTTTTCCTATCTCTCGTCTCATTGAAAATTCGATAAAACTAAATAGATAGGCCTAGGAAGGGATTATACAATAGGCCCGATGGCAACTTGTGGTGGATCTTGTTTTCAAAGCCATACTCGAGGGATCTCATCCTCGAGGGTTACTAATCCGGAAAGCTAGTTGATTAAATGGCCCGGGTTAAGTGGGATCAAATAAAACGCCATTTAACTTGTCCTACAAGTAATAAAATAATACACAATAGAATAGAGCCTAAAATAGAAAACGAGTCCTAAAGGACCTGGTAGAGGCTCCAATTGTGTACACGCGCCTAGGCGGTGAGCTCCTACTCCGTACCTACACATCAAGACTAAATAATAACGCCAAGTACAATGCATGAATGCTACACTCCTCATCAATCCATACAAGACAACTTGTATTTACATGCATCTAAATTCAAACTCTAATTCATTATTATCATCAATTAACATGCATTTAAATTTAAATCAACACTTATTTACAATCACACCAAAATCATAAAATAATCAAATAAAATCGAATAAATCTCTATGCCTAATCGTTAGTCATGCGGTGACGGCAACAAGGTTGTGACCAGCTCGAGTGAAGATCATGGGAAAGAGGGAAGGGAGAAAAAGAAAAAGGAAGTTGAGTTAGGAGGATGGTGGATGCTGGATGGTGACTCTATCAGAGGTGTGGAATAAATAGATGTCAAGGTGAAGAAGATGAGTAGTCGGTGAGAAAAACAAGTGGTTGGGGAGAAAAATGAATGGTCTGTGAGAAAAGTAAATGGTCGTCTCGTCATTAAAATTTGACTCGACTCTTACTCTAGAAAAAAATACTAACTCGTAATAATTCAAAAAAATCTAGATAAATAGGGGAAAATCCCATAAAACATAATACATACAATATTACAAGGACATGCTTTATATCTAATAACCCACCCAAACTGCGCGTAGCATGTCGTAATGCATTATGTGGCTTAAAAATAATTATACGATCTAATTAAAATAAATAAAGAAAATTATGACGTACTCTCATTTAATCTGATAACTCATTATGCTATTGTTTTACTAATGTTATCATTATATACTTGGGTACACATGACTCTCATGGTTCATAGCATAAGACCGGCCTTGGTTCGGTTTGTGTGTTCTAAAATTGACCCGATTGAAAATAACTGTCGAATCGACTGGTTTAGACTATAAAACTCTCACTCGAATCATGGGTTTTATAATCTTCCCTTCTTATAAAAATTTCATCCTCAAAATTTTAAATTAAGGAGGCTTTACTCTCTTAGGTAGCCACTAATTCAGAAGTTTGAAACAGGTTGCGTGTATACCTATCACATCTGCCGTATCCTCTAGTGGTTCATCAATTGTGGTTGTATCCATCCCTACTGCCCATGGTGGTGCTGAAGTGGACAGTCCTGCTGGTGGTGTTATTGGTAGTCCTCTCTAGTTCAAAGCTGTTTGTTCTTGTCCTATCATGTCAGTCATCATTCCTCTCTGATTCATGCCCCTTTGTTGCTGTCTCGATGATTGCTGATCATTGTTTCTCTATCCCTGCGCTTGGTTCTTCTAACCTCTTTGCTGTTGCAATGGGGGAGTTGGAAGCATTAGTCATTGTGGCGGTGCTGGAAAGACTGGTTGTTGGTGTTGAGCAGTCAAACATTCTACTCCCCAATGTCCTGGTTGACCACATCTAAACATGCGTCTGTACCCCCTTGCATATTCCTCTATGACGGTGTCCATAATTTTGACATGTTGGGTGTCTGTTTTCCTTAACTTGTCCATCCATGGCTCTCGTTGTAGTTGGAGCATCTATTTGACGTCTCTGTTGTGTCCCTTGATTCAATTGATATTGTTGAGGGTGCTATTGTCTCTGATCATAGTCTCTACGGGGTCGGTAGCTAAGATTCGCTCAGCTTTGCTTGCGGCTCATACCACACCCCCAAAAGTGGCAAATCTCCTGTCATTTAGTGCTGGATTAATCTCATAGTATACACCTTCATAAAAGTGCTCAACTCATGGTTGATCCATCTGCACTAAATCCAGTGCAAATCTTTGCAATGCTCTGAATCGGGCCTCATACTGTGCCACACTCATGGGTCCCTGTCTAAGTATTTGAAAGTCACTTTCCTTCCTTTTCCTTACATTAGAAGGAAAATATTTCCCATCAAACTTAGCTTTGAATTCATCCCATGTCACATCCTGAGGTGCCTGCCTGTAACTTTGGAGGTCATGACTAAATCCCACCATATTCTAGCCTCATCTTGTAACGCTCCAGCAATAATTCATATGCGGTGCTCCATCAGACATGTCATATTTCCAAATACGCCAACAGCTGATGAAATCCACAAGAAAGCTTCTTCTACATCTAGTTTTCCCATGAATGGGCATCCTCCATTCTTCACAAACCACTCATATTACCAGAATATAAGATTTCTATCACATGACGATTTGTTTAAATCCTTCTCCAATCTCGAATTGCAGAAATCGCAATTATGCCCCTACTGGAGCATTACCAAACCCTGGGGCATCTATCTGCACACTGTCATTTCCTGCGTGTCTAATACCCTTTGTACCCCTTCTTGCTTGAAGTGGAGTGATTGTGGAAATATTGTAGGAGTGATCCCTTGATTTAGCTGTGGCGAAGGAGGCGGCGGTGAAGGGCCCATGAGAACTACAGGCTCCCCTTGTGCCTCATCATCCACAACTATTCTCTTCTCTATTCATGCTAGATGAGAGCTATTTGTCGTAGTTCTCTTCTGAATTCCTCCTGACTCTGTTGCATCTACATTTGTACTTCTGCCAACCGTGCAATGGCAGCCTCCGTTTTAGTCTGACAACTTCTAACGCTGTGACGGCTTCCACTACAATGGCTCCCACTATGGCGGCTTACTAAGCCTGGATCACTGGGATTTCCTGGGAGTGGTGTGGCTATAGATTGACTAGACACTGTCTCACTGTGAGCATGAGTAGGGCTAGCTTCTCTGGAAGGAGGCGATGGAATCTTATTCCGAGTACTTCGAGTTCTTACCATGATTACCCCTATTCACTGATCCAATCCTGAAAATATTGTCATACTCACCAGTGACGAGAAATCTATAAATCAAAGACAACAAGGACAAAAATATATACCTGACAGCTGGACTTGGAGCAATCTTTGCACACACATCACGTACGAAAAAATCTTCCAACTGAATTGACGAATAGTTTGCTCTGATACTACAACTATAACACCCCAAATCCGGTTCACGCTTGGGAACCAAACTGGGATGTCACTGGTCTCAGTTAGGTTGGCTAACCAGAACCCAAACCTATGGATCTACTCTCGGCATCTTGAGATGGAAGACGTCTATCACTATGCATGGATAAATGCATAAAAATTAGTAAAATAAGATGGATTGAGTTTCCCCTAAAAGTGCACTTAAGGGAAGCCCTATCAATTCAATATATATATATATATATATATATATATGCCAAATATTTTCATTCACATGGAATTCTAATTTACTGAATTAATCACTCTGAATATTTGATCTCGACCCACCTTTGCATTCTATTCACATTTCACTTTTATCATTTGACACGCACACTAATATCTGTTTCAAATCATCATATCACTATCCACTTCTATTTACCACAATCTTCATCATAAACATTCCGTCGGTGATTGTGCATGCAAGCAAGAGACATCACTGCTCCTCCATCCATGCTGGCTCATCCTACTCATGATCATCACCTATTTATATTATCAAAACACATCAATAATGAGTGTTACTGGTATAAAAATATAACTAATATCCAACGGCTATGAGAACAAACTCTCATATGAAAGAAAACATTGATATTTTTCTTGTGAACTCTTTGAAGGGAACCTACTAAGGAGCCACTGGGCTGCAGACCCGGTATACTCCTAAGCCCTCTCCTTACTTGCATAATTCTCTGGGCCTTGAACATGAAGACCAAGTGCTCTCAGACAGTAGCCATTAGTACCCTTTGAACCACGAATCTGAACATGCATTATATTAAACAATACCCACAAACCTTTACATTCTCTGGGTGTGAGGAACTCAAATGTAGAGTTGTCAGGATCCCTCACTAATCTTTAGCCCGCTTTGACTGACAAGTGCACCCACTCATGGTACGTGCAAGTTGGTTTTCCCATCTCTCATCTCACTGAAAACTCAATAAAACTACATAGATAGGCATGGGAAGGAATTTATACAATAAGCCTGAAGGCAACTTGTAGTGGATCTTGTCTTTGAAAACATACTCGAGGGATCTCATCCTTGAGGGTTACTAATCTAGAAAGTTGGCTGATTAAATGACCCAAGTTAAGTAGGATCCAATAAAATGCCACTTAACTCGTCTTGCAATTAATGAAACAATACACAATAAAATAGAGCGTAAAACAGAAAATGAGTCCTAACAGACCTAGTCGAAGCTCTAATCGTTTCCACGCGCCTAGGCGGTGAGCTTCTACTCCATACCAACATATAAAGACTAAATACTAACACCTAGTATAATGCATAAATGCTATACTCCTCATTTACATGCATTTAAATTCAAACCCTAATTCATTATTATTAACCATTAACATACATTTAAATTTAAACCAACACCTATCTACAATCATAGCTAAATTATAAAAAAATCAAATGAAATCGGAAAAAGTTGTATACCTAATCGTTAGTCACACAGTGACAGCGACAAGGTTGTGGCCGGCTCGAGCATGGATCGTGGGCAAGAGTGAGGGGAGAAAAAGAAGAAGGAAGTTGGGTGAGTAGGATGGTGGTGGCTGGATGGTGACTGTAATGACCTGCCATTTTTCACGATATTGTGGGCCTTGCTGGTGAGGTGTTACTCAAAATTTAACAAAACCAACCTTTTAACAACCAGTCCTAACTGGACCGGGTGTTACTTAAAAGGTTACATGAATAATATGAAAGAAAATAAGTCTAGCATTTCTAACTCAAAAGAACTTATTTTTCAAATGACAATGCATGAAGTAAATATCCCACAGTCTTAGACCGTTTCCCATAGCTACATTAATAACATAAGAAAAGTAAAAAGAGAAGTCTGCTTATTATCTGTTAACCACCTGAGTTGGTAGAAGAACCACCCTATCGTCTCTTAGTCTTTAGTTCCAGCTGCTAACCTGCGGAGGTAATTCCGCGTTAGTGATTAACCACTAAGCCTTATAATTAAATAAAACAAGTCCATAAACTCCCTCTCATTATCTATATTATTGGCTATTGTGACCACTCCAACATGTCCATTTATTAGCTGAGGGTTCAGTCCGCCATGTCCATTAGTTGGCTGATGGGTCAGTCCACCATGTCCACCTATTGGGTGATGGGTCAGTCCATCATGTACATTACCGGCTGGCGAGTCCAATCCGTCATGTCCGTTATCGCTGGTGAGTCCAATCCACCATGTTCATTAGTTGGCTGATGGGTTAGTCCACCATGTTCATTTATTGGCTGATGGGTCAGTCCACAGTGTCCGTAATTGGCTGGCAAATCTAATCCGCCATGTCCATTATCGGATGGTGAGTCCTTTCCACCATGTCCGTAATTGGCTGGCGAGTCCAATCTACCATGTCAATTTTATTGGCTGATGGGTTAGTCCATCATGTCCATTACCGGCTGGCAAGTCCAATCCGCCATGTCCATTATCGGCTAGTGAGTCCAATCCACCATGTTCGAAAATGGCTAGCGAGTCCAATCTGCCATGTCCAATTTATTAGCTGATGGGTCAGTCCGTCATGTCCATTACCAGCTGGCAAGTCCAATCTGCCATGTTTGTTATCAGCGAGTGAGTCCAATCCACAATGTTTGAAATTGGCTAGTGAGTCCAATCCGCCATGTCCAATTTATTGGCTGATGGGTCAGTCCATCATGTCCATAATCGGCTGGCGAGTCCAATCCGCCATGTCTGTTATCGGCGGGTGAGTCCAATCCACCATGTCCGTAATTGGCTGGTGAGTCCAATCTGCCATGTCCGTTATCGGCTAGTGAGTCCAATCTACCATGTTTGAAATTGGCTAGCGAGTCCAATCCGCCATGTCTAATTTATTGGCTGATGGGTCAGTCCATCATGTCCATTACCGGCTTGCGAGTCCAATCCGCCATGTTTGTTATCAGCGAGTGAGTCCAATCCACAATGTTTGAAATTGGCTAGTGAGTCCAATCCGCCATGTCCAATTTATTGGCTGATGGGTCAGTCCATCATGTCCATAATCGGCTGGCGAGTCCAATCCGCCATGTCTGTTATCGGTGGGTGAGTCCAATCCACCATGTCCGTAATTGGCTGGTGAGTCCAATCTGCCATGTCCGTTATCGGCTAGTGAGTCCAATCTACCATGTTTGAAATTGGCTAGCGAGTCCAATCCGCCATGTCTAATTTATTGGCTGATGGGTCAGTCCATCATGTCCATTACCGGCTTGCGAGTCCAATCCGCCATGTCCGTTATCGGCTAGTGAGTCCAATCCACCATGTCCGAAATTGGCTAGTGAGTGCAATCCGCCATGTCCAATTTATTGGCTGATGGGTCAGTCCATCATGTCCATTACCAGCTGGCCAGTCCAATCTGTGCATGTCCGTTATCGGCGGGTGAGTCCAATCCACCATGTCTGTAATTGGCTGGCGAGTCCAATCGGCCATGTCCAATTTATTTGCTGATGGGTCAGTCCATCATGTCCATTACCGGCTAGCGAGTCCAATCTGCCATGTCCATTATTGGCTGGTGAGTCCAATCCACGAAGTCCGTAATTGGCTTGCAAGTCCAATTCGCCGTGTCTAATTTATTTGTTGATGGGTCAGTCTATCATGTCCATTACCGGTTGGCGAGTCCAATCTGTCATGTTCGTTATCGACTAGTGAGTTAAATCCACCATGTCCATTAGTTGACTGATGGGTCAGTCCACCATGTCCATCTATTTGCTAATGGGTTAGTCCACCATGTCCGTAATTGGCTGGCGAGTCCAATCCGCCATGTTTAATTTATTGTATTATGGCTGGTTAGATCCATTCTGACATGTCCATTAATAGATTATGAAGCGTGTAGCCCGTGTCAGACTGAGTCAATTCCTTGACCCCGGTTGCACTTGGTGCATGGTGGTCGAACTTGGGCTCACGCTGACCAGGGTGTTCACAAGGGAAAATACAACATTTTAAATAATTATACGGACCTGGATATTTTGAAATCGCAGTTGCTACAAATGATCCTAATATGAACGGGGACGTAAAATTATACATAAGTATAATTTTATTCCACTAGAAATGCATGGAACTAAATGACTAATATATATATCACTATTAAATTTCAACAATATTAAATATTAACTATTCATGTGATAAACTCATTTAAATCCTACTTTACGTTAATAATCTAGATCATAATTAACGCTTAAAAAATAAAAAAATAATTATCAAATTATAAACAAATATGTAATTAATATTATTAGTATATTTTCCTTTGGAGACGATAATTACTTAACCACAATCTTGATAATTTAGTTTACGGTTTTAAATCTTTAATCACTATCCTTATTCATAGCAATTTAGTTAAATAAGTTGTACGATTAAATTATTTAAAAATAATTTTTATTAATCTAATTTTAAAATATTATTAATACAATTATTTTAAATTATTCGACTTAATAAAATATTGAACATTATTTATTTTCATTATGTTATTTTGGTTCGACGCTAGTGATTGCTACCCTACTATAGTTTAATAACCCATTTTCTTTATTACTAACTTGTTATTAAAATAATCACTTTATTTACCTAATATTAAAATTAATATGGTAAAGGTAAAATCTTTATTTTTTAATTACTTATCACTGTCCGATTTAATTTAATTGCTTGTTGTGTGCCGATTAATTATCGACCGTTTATCATTTCCGTATTTATATTACATATGTTTATGTTGATTTCGTCCAATAATTAGTTAGTTTATTATCTTTAACCCATAACGCATTAGAATAATTATTTTTATTGATTTATTACGAGTTAGTTTTATTTCTAATTTGAGCCGGTATCGAGTCAATCTATATTTATACAACTGCCATCTTCTTCTTCCCCAACGTCCCTTCTTCTCCAAACTCCATCTTTGCGCGCAAAAACCAGTCTTGATGTCTTCTTCTTCAACCCAAAACCTGATCACTTCCTTCCCTAATTGCTTCCCTTCCCTAGCAACCCAATTGGAAGCCTAAAGCTCGTGCATTTCAGCAACCATCCACGTCCAACTCTATTCTGCACCAAGACGCGACTTCTGGCCTGCAGCACCGCCGGGACTGCAAATTTAACTCCATCCGGCCAGCAGCACTACTGGGAACTCTTCCCTTCTCCCTGCACGACAACCCAGCATCAAGGCCAAGCACTGTGAGCATGCACGCCTTGGCAGGCGAACTGGTATAGATTTCTGGAATTCCTCCACAGCGCTGCTCCCTACAACTCCGCCCATAACCAGCTGTAATTCTGCTCCCACTTCGAAACGAGGGACATGGCGTGCCCTCCCTTCAACCTAGCAGCAAGAGAGGACGTCGAGGTTGTGAGGGAATGCCTTGCAAATGTTTCTACTGTCGCCCATCTTGCCAACATTTCAGACTACTCGACCATGGATGGGCTTCCAGTTTTCAGTTTGGATCTTGTTGTTTATTTTTTATTTCAGACTTGATTTCTCATGATTATTAAGCTTATAATCAATTAAAAAGACATATGAATGTATGAAAATTAAGAAGAAGAAGATAGGAAGGTTACCCAAGCAAGGAAGACGCCCGCTCCGGTAAGGAAGATGTAAAAACCCGGAAAATAATAATAATAATAATAATAATAATGACGTTCGACGCAGTGAGATCGAACGTGGGAAAAAATTCGTTAGCTGGATACGTATGAATTACCCGGTTAATTGAAAAGTAATTTTTAATTAGATAATTCTAGTTGAATCGGTCGAGTCGACTACATTATTTATCCAATTAACCATTTAAGTGAACCATACCATGTACCCATTTAATAGGTTAAGTGAAATGATTAAGTGGACCATGTTGATTACCCAATTACTCGGTTAAAGGGATGACGGTGAAAGGGTACTTCCACGGACCCCAGCCGTCATTTTATTCATTATAAAAGGAAAAGGGGAGGGCGTCATCTACATTTTTCCTCCTTAGACAGACGCCGGATTTCCTCCTTCGCTCGGGTAATTTTCTTTCCTTTCTTTTTCTTTTGTTGCATGCATACACATGTTGCATAAGTCATAAACATGATAAACATAAAAATTAAATGAGAAATCAACAAGGGAAGAAGAAAACCAGGAGGACGTCCTGCAGTTTTCCATCAGCAACCACACCATGTTTCCCTCCATGGAGCGGGGTTGAGGTGTTGGAGGTGGGAATTGCTCCCGAATGTGATGCTGGCCGGATGGAGTCACCTTGGAGGGCCAAAACAGACCGTCGAGGAGGCACGCAGGTCTGAAATCCGAGGGGAGAACAGGTCGGTGTTGCCATGGGTGGTGTTGCTGGCCAGATGTGGATCCGCCATGGAAAGTGTAGACTGGTCGTCACCTGGGGTGGTGCTGGTCGTCACCTTGATGGGGCAGGACATGGTTGCCATGGCTGCTGGTTGGCCGCCATGAATGGTGAAATTAAGGTCCCCATGTAGGGTGTAGTCCGAGTTCCATGAGATAGCAGCGGATAAAGATTGGATCTTTGGGGTTTTCCAATCGTATCAGCGGGGTAGATAGAAGATGTAGTCTGAAACTGGGTGGAAGGAAAAGAAGACATGCTGGTTTTGGGTGCGAAGAAGAATAAGGTATGGGAAAGAGGACATCGGGGAAGAAGAATGGCAGTTTTGTAAATATGGGATGACTCGATACGGTCGAGCTAAAAATAAATTACAAATAACTTTACTAGTGACATCCTTAAGTTAGGATAATACAAATCAGTTAAAGAATATACTAATACTAGTAATTAAATATTGAGTATGCTCAATAATTAAATTATTAACTAGTAAATGAAGGTTTTATTTGGGATATTTAATTCGAAATGTGAAAAAAAGGACTGAATTGATTATATCACATTGATAATAAATTATCATTGGACTTACTAGAAATTAAATAATTAATGAAGTCTAGAATGATATATTTTATATCTTCAAAATGGATTGTTATACTAGTCATGTAGTAGCATGCAGGTTCATGCATATAAAATTATACTAATGTATAATTTTATACACTCATTCAGATTAGGGTTAGCGGATTACAGTCAAACAAAATCACAAGTCAGGTACGTATAATAGGTAGAACATCGTATTTTCCTTGTTGGTAGCCTAAGTCGGCCTGAGCCTAGATTCGACCACCATGCACCGAGTGTAACCGGGGTCAAAGAATTGACTCAGTCCGACACTGGGTCGTATTATGTGCGTAAAGTTTGTAATGCATTAACATTATTTTGGAGTAGTGATAGCCACCCCATAAAAAGGCTACGGCCGGGGTGAGCAAGGCACAACGATTCCTCCATCGCACTGGAGTGCAGTGATAGCCTCCCCATAAAAAGGCTACGGCTGGGGTGTGTGAGGCACTGGCACTGAGTGCAGTGATAGCCGCCCCATAAAAAGGCTACGGCCGGGGTGTGTGAGCCACTGGCACTAGAGTTGGCAGTAAGAGCTTCCCTACAAACAGGGCATAGCAATCACCTGAGTGCAGTGACAGCCTCCTCGTAAAAGGTATGGCCAGGGTGTGCGAGGCACTGGCACTGGAGTGCAGTGATAGCCTCCCCATAAAAAGGCTATGGCGGGGCGTGCAAGGTAGTAGCACTAGAATTGATAATGAGAGCTTCCCCACAAACAGGGCGTAGCAATCAACTGAGTGTAGTGATAGCCTCCCCATAAAAAGGCTACGGCCTGGGTGTGTGAGGCACTGGAGCTAGAATTGGTAGTGAGAGCTTCCCCACAAACGGGGCGTAGCAATCACCTGAGTGCAGTGATAGCTTCCCTATAAAAAGGCTATGGCCGGCGTGTACGAGGCACTGGCACAGGATACGGTAGTGGTAGCCTCCCCACAAAAGGGTTAGGGCCGGCGTGTGCGGATCACAGTGGATACCTCCTCCACATTGTTTTGGAGATAACGGAATCGCTCCACCGCATATTAAAATAAACAAAAGGAAATAGTGGAATGTACTTGATTTGTTTTATCTATTTTACTAGTTAGTGTTGTAATCACTAACGCGGAATTGCCTCCGCAGGTGTGCAGATACGAAATTAGATGATTGACAAACAGGGCATGGAGCAAAATAAATATGTGGACTCCTTTTTTTATTTATTTGAGAAATAAGTGTGGTTACTGGGTAACGGTCTAAGACTTTAGGATCTTTATATATGTTTTTGTTAAAAACAAATATTAGACATATTTGCTTAATTGGGAGTAACACCTGGCTAGCTAGGCCCACAATGTTGTGGCAAATGGCGGGTTGTTACAGGTGGTATCAGAGCCAAGTTTCCCAAAAGCTCACATCTTATGACTCAAGTACTTTGTTGAAGAGTCCAATACTTATCTTTCTCCAATGGGGATGCCATTAGTGAATTAGTGGACTCACTAACAAACCTAAGTAATCATTGAGGAAAAAAAATTTTTTTAATGAACCATAACGGAATAAATTTTAGATGGCAGGCACCCAAAGGAAGTCGAGCCAAGCTGCGCAGTCGGACATGAACGTGGAGAGTGTGTTAGGCCAAATTTTGACGGCCATACAGGGACATAGCGCAGTGATTACTGGGATTGGTAACAAGGAATGAAGCTCCAAATTCGGCTGCGGGTCCTAGTAGTGTCCCTAATGGGGATCAGGGGACCACCCAAGAGTAGGTAGGGATAGCTGACCCGGGCGAGCAAGGGGAACTTCCAAACCTAGCGCCACCAGTAGTCCGACAAGTGGTACTGCCATTTGGGGATGATAGTGATAGATACACTATAGAGAAATTTCGGAGGAACAGAGCTGAGGTATTCATTGGAGGGATTGATCCAATGAAGGCGGAGAGCTGGTTGGACATTACTAAGAAAGCATTTAGAGCTCTCTCTGTGCCTCATCGCCATCAAGTGAGGTTGGCGACATGCATGCTTCAGGAAGAAGCATCCTATTGATGGAAGTCCATGGAGAAGACTGCGTTCCATCAACGGGAGATTTCGTCCATTCCTTGGGTGGAATTTGTAACAGCTTTCAATGGACAATATTTTCCTGAGTCTGTTGTCTAGAAGAAAGCACTGGAATTTGCCACTCTAACTCAGAGGGATGATTCAGTCTGAGAGTATGCAAAAAAATCTTACAATTGGAGAGATTTGCATCTGCGAGTTTGGCATCTGCCCGGGCCAGAGCAGACAAATTGTTCTGGGGTTGAAGCCCGAATTGAGGAGTAGGGTTTCTACGGCGCCAAGAGGCACTATGACCGAAGTGATTGAGGTAGCCACTACTCATGAGTTGGTGTACGGCTATGTCCTTGCACATAAACAAGGGAAGGCTACTATGCAACATAAGAATGCCAACTAGGGTAGTAGCAAAAACCGGTCTGCAGAACACCTGCAGCAGAACTATCAACGGAATGTCGATGGGAACCGCAAAAGGAAGTTTCAGGAGATTCCGTATCGATTATGTTAAAAATGCAACAAGATGCATTCAGGGTTATGCAGTGAGTGCTACAATTTCAGAAGGATGGGACATCTGCAAAATGAGTGTCGTCAGCCCCTGAAGCAACAACAGGCAACCTGTAAAGGAGAAGACACCAGTTCCTAATCGCTACCCAGCACTTGCAAAATCGGTGGACAAAGGGAAGGTGAAACTTTTGCGGTCAAAATCGAGGACGCTGAGAACGTGGACCACACAGTTCGAGGTAAAATTCTGATTGAAAGTGTTAGTGTGGATGTTTTATTTGACTCGGGGTGTACACATTCGTTCCTATCATCCCGATTAGTTAAGAGTTTAGGACTCCAAACGTCTACATTACCCAAGACTTATAGGGTCACTACTGCAACGGGAGACGGGGAGGTCACAACGTTAGGAGTGACTAACCTATCCTTGGATATACAAGGGAAACCCTATGTATGGAATTTCATTGTCTATGGGATAATAGGCTTTGATGTACTGTTGGGAATGGATTGGTTGTCTGCACACCAGGCTTTTCTCGACTGTAAAGGGAGGAGAGTGTTGACGAAACCTTGTAATTGTGAGATGGGGGTCATTTTCTAAGGGTCATGGAATGATCCATCCTCTTGTATTGTGTCGGTTAGTAAGGCAATTGAGTGGTTTGGTGAGGGTTGTAAAGCCTTTTTGGCAACTCTAGAGGAGTCTGAGTCCAAACCGAAAGAGTTGTCCATGATTCCGGTGGTAGCAGAATTTCGGACGTATTTCCAGGTGAACTTCCAGGGTTACCTCCTAAGCGGGCAGTGGAGTTTGTCATTGACTTAGCACCTTGAGTATCACCAAATTCTAAAGCACCATACCACATGGCTCCAGCGGAACTCAAGGAGTTAAAGAGTCAATTAGAAGAGTTGTTGTAGGCAGGCTTCATCCGACCAAGTATTTCACCCTGGGCAGCCTCTGTTCTTTTCGTAAAGAAGAAGGATGGCTCACTTTGATTGTGTATTGACTATCGCCAGCTCAATCAAGTGACAGTCAAGAATCGGTACCCTTACTGAGGATTGATGATTTATTTGATCAGTTGAAAACAGCCGGAATACTCTCAAAAATAGACGTGCGGTCCAGATATCATCAACTGTGGGTGAAGGAATCTAACATAGAGAAAACGGCTTTCTGAACTCGATATGGACATTATGAGTTCCTGGTTATGCCTTTTGGTCTAACAAATGCACAATGGCCTTTATGTCACTTATGAACACGGTGTTCCACAAATACTTAGATAAGTTTATTATTGTGTTTGTGGATGACATTCTGGTCTATTCAAATAATGAGGAGGACCATGGGAAACACTTGTCCATTGCTCTTCAAGTTTTGAGGGAGAATCAATTGTTTGCTAAGTTATCAAAGTGTGACTTCTGGCTGAAGGAGGTGAATTTCCTCAGACATGTTGTCTCAAAGGCAGGGGTCACAGTGGATCCATCAAAAGTGAGAGCAGTTACTGATTGGCCACAACCCAATTCAGTCACAGACATCCGAAGTTTCCTTGGACTAGCAGGTTACTATCGGAAGTTCATTAAAGATTTCTCCTTGGTGGCATCGCCAATGACTAAGCTTACATGCAAGGGAGTCAAGTTTGAATGGAGTAACAAGTGTGAGGAGAGTTTCCAATCTTTGAAGAAGAGTTTAACTGCTGCACTAGTTTTAACTATACCAAATGGCAATGAAGGATTCATTGTCTTCAGTGATGGATCTCTAGTGAGGTTAGGATGTGTCCTTATGCAAGATGGTAAGGAGGTGGCTTACACCTCTCGCCAATTGAAGATTCACGAGCAAAATTATGCAACCCATGACTTGGAACTCGCAGCAGTTGTGTTTGCTCTGAAAATTTGGAGACACTATTTGTACGGAGCTCAGGTCAAGGTTTTCACCGATCGCCAAAGTTTGAAGTATATCTTCACCTAGAATGACCTTAACCTTTGACAGAGGCGGTGGATAGAATACTTGAAGGACTATGATTTCCAAATTTTATACCGTCTAGGAAAAGTGAACGTTGTAGCCGACGCGTAGAGTCGGAAGGGCAAGGTGGAAAAGGGTCAACAACTAGCTAGACTTTGGCCTATGTCAGCTGTGGTGGTGGCTATTAACCCAGTGGAAGGAATGACAGGACTACTGGCGAACCTGGTTATCTCCAATGAATGGGTGGACCGAGTTAAGCTAACACAAATGGAAGATGATAAGCTGAGTGAAATGTTGGACAAAACTCCCGACATTGTAGCATATTCCAACAGTGTAATCAGATTTAGAGGGAGGTTGTGTGTACCCAATAATGATGCATTAAAGTGAGATATCCTTGAGGAAGTTCATCGTTCAAGGTTCTCAATACACCCTGGTGTTACAAAGATGTACCAGGACTTACTACGAACCTATTGGTGGATTAGGATGAAGAGGGATGTAGTGGATTTTGTTTCCAAGTATCAGACGTGCCAATTGATCAAAGCCCAACATCAACTACCTGGTGGATTATTACAATCTTTAGAGATACCTACCTGGAAATGGGAGCGTGTCACATGTGATTTTATTAGTAAACTCCCAAGGACTTTGAAGAGACATGACTCTATATGGGTGGTTGTGGACCATTTGACTAAGGCAGCTCACTTTATCCCCACAAAATCAACAAGGACGGCGGAATACTTAGCAGAATTGTACACAAATAACATTGTTAGGCTGCATGGAATTCCAAAGGAGATAGTCTCTGACAGCGATCCCCTATTCACGTCAAATTTTTGGGAAGTTTTCCAAAAGTTATGGAGACCCAAATCAAGTTAACTGATGTTAGAGTGAGAGGACCAATCAAACCTTGGAGGATTTGTTGAGAGCTTCCATCCTCGATTGGGGAGGAGATTGGGAGAAACACCTAGCCTTGGCTGAATTCACCTATAATAACTCTTACCAAGCCAGTATAGGAATGACACCGTTTGAAGCTTTATACGGTAGGCCTTGTCGATCTCCATCATGCTGGTTGGAGTCTATAGAGGTGGTTATAGTCAGGACAGAGATGGTGAGAGAAACAGCTGAAAAAGTGCAACTCATCCAGCAAAGGCTTAAGGTAGCTCAGGATCGGGAAAAAAGTTATGCTGACACTCGAAGGAAGGACATAGAATTCCAAGTTGGGGAGTTCGTCTACCTTAAGACATCACCTAAGAAGGGAGTGATCAGTTTTAGAACATCAGGGAAGTTGAAGCCAAGATTCATAGGACCATTTCCAATTCTAGATCGAATCGGAAATTGTGCATATAGATTAGCATTACCATCAAGCCTTGATAGTGTACACAATGTCTTTCATGTGTTAATGCTAAAGAAATATGTACGAGATGAGAATCACGTTATCAGAAATTTTGCAGATTTAGAGCTACAATTGGATTTAACATACGAGGAAAAATCGATTCGCATCTTGGCAAGAGAAACAAAGACACTCCGTAACAAGGAGATCCCTTTGGTAAAGGTATTATGGAGAAATCAGGGATTAGAAGAAGCTACGTGGGAGAATGAACAGGAAATGGCCAAAAAAATCATAGCATGTTTGTAGCATAAAATCCGTATAATTGTTGTAACATGAACTTATATCGGAGATGTACTTAATCATCAATATCATAGTTATGCTATTATATTTCGGGGACAAAATAATTCTAAGTTGCGGACATTCGTTATAAAAATTCGTTAGCTGGATAAGTATGAATTACCCGGTTAATTGAAAAGTTAATTTTAATTGGATAATTCTAGTTGAATCGGTCGAGTCAACTACATTATTTATCCAATTAACCATTTATGTGAACCATACCATGTACCCATTTAACAGGTTAAGTGAAATGGTTAAGTGGACCATGTTGATTACCCAATTACCCTGTTAAAGGAATTACGGTGAAAGGGTGCTTCCACGTACCCAAGCCGTCATTTTATTCATTATAAAAGGAAAAGGGGGAGGGCATCATCTACATTTTTCCTCCTTAGAGAGACACCAGACTTCCTCCTTCGCTCAGGTAATTTTCTTTCCTTTCTTTTTCTTTTGTTGCATGCATACACATGTTGCATAAATCATAAACATGATAAACATAAGAATTAAATGAGAAATCAACAAGGGAAGAAGAAAACCAGGAGGATGTCCTACTGTTTTCCAGCAGCAACCATGCCATGTTTCCTTCCATGGTGCGGGGTTGACGTGTTGGAGGTGGGAATTGCTCCTGACGGTGATGCTGGCCGGATGGAGTCACCTTGGAGGGGCAAAACAGACCGTCGAGGAGGCACGCAGGTCTGAAATCCGAGGGGAGAATAGGTTGGTATTGCCATGGGTGGTGTTGCTGGCTAGACGTGGATCCGCCATGGAAAGTGCAGACTGGTCGTCACCTGGGGTGGTACGGGTCATCACCTTGATGGGGCAGGACATGGTCGCCATGGCTGCTGGTCGGCCACCATGAATAGTAAAATTAAGGTCCCCATGTAGGGTGTAGTCCGAGTTCAATGAGATAGCAGCAGATAAAGATTGGATCTTTGGGGTTTTCCAATCAGATCAGTGGGGTAGATAGAAGATGGGTCTGAAATTGGGTGGAAGGAAAAGAAGACATGCTGGTTTTGGGTGCGAAGAAGAAGTAGGTATGGGAAAGAGAAGGACATCGGGGAAGAAGATGAAAGTTTTGTAAATATGGGATGACTCGATATAGTCTAGTTAAAAATAAATTACAAATATCTGTACTAGTGACATCCTTAAATTAGGATAATACAAATCAGTTAATGAATATACTAATACTAGTAATTAAGTATTGAGTATGCTTAATAATTAAATTATTAACTGGTAAATGAAGGTTTTGTTTGGGATATTTAATTGGAAATGTGAAAAAAAGGACTTCATTGATTATTTCAAATTGATAATAAATTATCATTGGACTTACTGGAAATTAAATAATTAATGAAGTCCAGCATGATATATTTTATATCTTCAAAATGGATAGTTATACCGGTCATGTAGTTACATGTAGGTTCATGCAAATAAAATTATACTAACGTATAATTTTATGCCCGGTTCATATTAGGGTTAGCGGACTACAGTCGGACGAACCCGCAAGTTAGGTACGTATAATAGGTAGAACATCGTATTTTCTTTGTTGGTAGCCTAGGTCGGCCTCAGCCCAGATTCGACCACCATGCACCAAGTGCAACCTGGGTCAAAGAATTGACTCAGTTCAACACTGGGTCATATTATGTGTGTAAAGTTTGTAATGCATTAACATTGTTTTGGAGTAGTGATAGCCACCCCTTAAAAAGGTTGCGGCCGGGGTGAGCAAGGCACAGCAATTCCTTAATTGCTCTGGAGTGCAGTGATAGCCTCCCCATATTATAGGTAGCGGATTACAGTCGGACGAAATCACAAGTCAGGTACGTATAATAGGTAGAACATCGTATTTTCCTTGTTGGTAGCCTAGGTCGGCCTGAGCCCAGATTCAACCACCATGCACCAAGTGCAACCTGGGTTAAAGAATTGACTCAGTCCGACACTGGGTCATATTATGTGCGTAAAGTTTGTAATGCATTAACATTGATTTGGAGTAGTGATAGCCACCCCATAAAAAGGCTGTGGCCGGGGTGAGCAAGGCACAGTGATTCCTTAATCGCACTGGAGTGCAGTGATAGCCTCCCCATAAAAAGGCTACGGCCGGGGTGTGTGAGGCACTGGCACTAGAGTTGGCAGTGAGAGCTTCCCCACAAACGGGGCATAGCAATCACCTGAGTGCAGTGATAGCCTCCCCATAAAAAGGCTACGACCGGGGTGTACAAGGCACTGGCACTGGAGTGCAGTGATAGCCTCCCCATAAAAAGGCTACGACCGGGGTGTGCGAGGCACTGGCACTACAATTGGTAGTGAGAGCTTCCCCACAAACACAACGTAGAAATCACCTGAGTGCAGTGATAGCCTCCCCAAAAAAGGCTACGGCTGGGGTGTACGAGGCACTGGCACTAGAATTAGTAGTGAGAGCTTCCCCACAAACGGGGCATAGAGATCACCTGAGTGTACTGATAGCCTCCCCATAAAAAGGCTACGGCCGGGGTGTGCGAGGCACTGGCACTAGAATTGGTAGTGAGAGCTTCCCCACAAACAGGGCGTAGCATCACCTGAGTGTAGTGATAGCTTCCCCACAAAAAAGCTACAGCTGGGGTGTGCGAGGCACTGGCACTGGAGACAGTAGTGGTAGCCTCCCCACAAAAGGGCTACGGCTGGGGTGTGCGGATCACAGTAGATACCTTCTCTGCATTGTTTTCGAGTATAACGGAATCGCTCCACCGCATATTAAAATTAACATAAGGAAATAGTGGAATGTACTTGATTTGTTTTATCTATTACACTACTTAGTGTTGTAATCAATAACGCGGAATTGCCTCCGCAGGTGTGCAGATACAAAATTAGGTGATTGCTGACCACGGCATGGAGCAAAATAAATATGAGGACTCCTTTTTTTATTTATTTTAGAAATAAGTGTGGCTACTGGGAAACGGTCTAAGATTGTGGGATCTTTATATATGTTTTTGTCAAAAAAATGTTAGAAATATTTGCTTAATTGTGAGTAACACATGGCTAGCTAAGCCCACAATGTTGTGACAAATGGCGGGTCCTTACAGAAGAGGAGAACGTAATAACGCCCCCCCCCACAATTTATAAAATGAAAAATTATGTCTCTTCACCGAGAATGGCTAGGGTATATGAAAACACACCAACACCCGTATTTTATTCCTTTAACCCGGTAATCAGGTAAAGAATAAAATATTTAACCGGGTAGACTTAACCTAGTAGAGAATATAATATAATTAATATTATTTCTCTAACATTCAATCCTTCCCTGCCCGAGTCAAATATATTAAATTCATTTTTTTCCATGATCTTTACAATCTCCCCAACTTGGAAATATTTCGTCTCCGAAATATCATAATAGGCAACAAAACAATTATGATTAACTTTATTTATTTTTCTTCGGGATCAGTTCAGGCTACTACAATATAAAGCTCCTATGCCACAAATAGGCTAGGGTATTTCCTTGCCATTTCTTGTTCAGTCTTCCTTGTAGGTTCCTCTAACCCATGATTTTCCCACAATACTTTTACCAAAGGAATTTCCTTATTCCTGAGTGTCTTTATTTCTCTTGATAGGATGCGGATCGGCTTTTCGTCATATGTTAAATTTGATTGTAGCTCTAAGTCCTCAAAATTTGTGATGATATGATCCTCATCCCGTACATATTTCTTTATCATTGACACATGGAAAATATTGTGTACTCCAGCTCGGCTTGGTGGCAATGCTAATCTATATGCACAATTCCCAACTTGATCCAGGATTGAGAACGGTCTTACGAATATTGGCTTCAACTTCCCTGATAATTAAAATCTGATCACCCCCTTCGTAGGAGATGTCTTTAGGTACACAAACTCCCCAACTTTGAACTCTAGGCCCTTCCTTCGAGTATCAGCATAACTCTTTTGTCGATCCTGAGTTGCCATAAGTCTTTGCTGAATGAGGCTCCTCACCATCTCTGGCTCAACTAAAACTACTTTGGTCGACTCCAGCCAGCACGATGGAGATCTAAAGGGCCTACCATATAAGGCATCAAATGTGTACCATCCCCACATTGTCTTGGTAAGAGTTATTGTAGGCGAATTCTACCATGGCTAAGTGTTTCTCCCGATCACTTCCCCAGTCAAGAATGCAAGCTCTTAACAAATCTTCCAAAGTTTGAATAGTCCTTTCACTCTGCCCATCAGTTTGGGGATGATATGTTGTACTCAACTTAATTTGAGTTCCCATGGCTTTTGGAAAACTTCCCAGAAATGTGAAGTGAATAGGAGATCACGGTCAGAGACTATCTCCTTTGGAATACCATGCAATTTGACAATATTGTCACCATATAATCATGCCTGGTATACCACCATTCTCATTGATTTTGTGGGGATGAAGTGAGTTACGTTAGTTAGTCGGTCCACAACTACCCATATGGAGTCATGCTTCTTTTGAGTTCTTGTGAGCTTTGAAATAAAATTGCATGTGACACACTCCTATTTACATGTTGGTATTTCTAAAGGTTGCAATAGTCCTCCAGGTAATTGATGTTGAGGTTTGATCTGTTGCAAATCTAACACTCTTAGAGAAAAAATCCACAAAATCCCTCTTCATCCCAATCCACCAATAGGTTTGCTTTAACTCCTGATACAGTTTAGTAACTCTAGGGTGTATCGAAAACTTTGATCGATGAGCCTCCTCCAAGATATTCCGCCTCAGTGATTATCCTTGCGTACATACAACCTTCCTCTAAATCTGATCAGGCTATTTGAATCAGCTACAATGTCAGGAATTGCAAGAACCGTGAAAATATGTGAATGTGAAAATATGTGAAAATTTTTATTTCAAGATTTGAACCTAAGTATTATAAAATATTATTTTCAATGAATGGATATGGTTGGTTATCAAGTAGACCGGTCATGGTCAACGTAAAGCCAAACCCTAACCTTAGAAGACGTAAGGCCAAACTCTGGCATTAGGGAAGACGAACCCAACCTAGAGAATACTAATTCATGAACGGATGATACGGTAAGAGAATTTAATAAAGGGACTCGTTGAACCTAGGGAATACCTATACATGAATAGATTTGAGAATTTAATTGATGAACTCGTTGAAGCATATATATATATGAGGAGGGGCTTAGGGAGAAAAAGGCAGTCCACACCTTCTTGCCTCCTCTCCAGTGCCATTCCATTGTGGTGTAAGTATTTCATACTTCTTAGTTTCTTTTCCATTAGAACTCTTACATGCATGGTTGCAACGCATAAATTCATTAGAAATACCTTGCTGAGTTGCTGACACTTTTTGGTATAAATTGCAATAGGTCTTTGGGTGTTGAGATATTGTATGGTTGCAAATTAGATGGCAGATATGAAATTCACGTTCAAGTAGTTTCAAGAAACCCTTTTTTTTAGCCGCACTGTTCAAAATCTAATAATGGACATGTTAGAATGGAACAGACAGTCCATAAATAAACAACGGCCAATAGGGGGGTACGGTGGAATGGACCCATCGGCTCAACCTAATACAGTGGTACAGTGGAGTGGACCCATCGGCTCAACCTAATATAGTGGTACGGTGGAATGGGCCCATCGGCCAATAGGGGATACGGTGGAACGGACCAATCGGCTCAACCTAGTACAGTGGTACGGTGGAATAGACCCATCGGCCAATAAGGGGTACGATGGAATGGACCCATTGGCCAATAGGGGGTACGGTGGAATGGATCCATCGGCTCAACCTAATGCAGTGGTACGGTGGAATGGACCCATCGGCTAATAGGGGGTACGGTGGAATGGACCCATCGGCTCAACCTAATACAGTGGTATGGTGGAATGGACCCATCGGCTCAACCTAATACAGTGGTACGGTCGAATGGACCCATCTGCCAATAGGGGGTACGATGGAATGGACCCATCGGATCAACCTAATACAGTGGTACGGTGGAATCGACCCATCAGCCAATAGGGGTGTACGGTGGAATGGACCCATCGGCTCAACCTAATACAGTGGTACAGTGGAATGGGCCCATCGGCCAATATGGGGTACGGTGGAATGGACCCATCGGCTCAACCTAATACAGTGGTACGGTGGAATAGACCCAACGGCCAATAAGGGGTATGATGGAATGGACCCATTGGCCAATAGGGAGGTACGGTGGAATGGATCCATCGGCTCAACCTAATACAGTGGTACGGTGGAATGGACCCATCAGCCAATAGGGGGTACGGTGGAATGGACCCATCGGATCAACCTAATACAGTGGTACGGTGGAATTGACCCATCGGCTCAACCTAATACAGTGGTACGGTGGAATGGACCCATCTGCCAATAGGGGTACGGTGGAATCGACCCATCGGCTCAACCTAATACAGTGGTACGGTGGAATGGACCCATCGGCAAATAGGGGGTACGGTGGAATAGACCCATCGGCTCAACATAATAAGTGTACGGTGGAATGGACCCATCGGCTAATAAGGGGTACGGTGGAATGGACCCATCGGCCAATAGGGGGTACGATGGAATGGACCCATCGGCCAATAGGGGTACGGTGGAATAGACCCAACGGCCCAACATAATAGGGGGCACGATGGACTGACCCATCGGCCCAATATTTTATAGTGGCAACCCAACATAATAGGGGACACGATGGACTGACCCATCGGCCTAATATTTTATAGTGGCAACCCAACATAATAGGGGGCACGATAGACTGACCCATCGGCCCAATATTTTATAGTGGCAACCCAACATAATAAGGGACACGATGGACTGACCCATCGGCCCAATATTTTATAGTGGCAACCCAACATAATAGGGGCACGATAGACTGACCCATCGGCCCAATATTTTATAGTGGCAACCCAACATAATAGGGGACACGATGGGCTGACCCATCTGCCCAATATTTTATAGTGGCAACCCAACATAATAGGGGACACGATGGACTGACCCATCGGCCCAATATTTTATAGTGGCAACCCAACATAATAGGGGGCACGATGGACTGACCCATCGGCTAATAGAACTACATTGAGCTTGATCCCGACATGGGTATGTAGGCCAATCAAGATTGTTTGATTTCAGCTCAAATAAGGTAGAATAAAAGTATGATAGGATAGTCAAGTTAGGAGAATTGGTAATAAATGGGAGTTCTTTTTATTTTGTTTTGAGTTATAAATGTGGCTATGGGAAATGGTCTTAGACTGTGGGAACCATTTTCTTATACCTTATTTCTCGGCATTTAGTAGTTTTATTTTGGTAACACCTGGCCAACAATGCCCACAATATTGTTAAAAATGGCCAGGTCGTTACAGGTAGTATCAGAGCAAGGTTTCCCAAAAGCTCACATATTAATGACTCAAGTACCTTGTTAAAGAGTCCAATATTTATCTTTCTCCAATGGGGTATGTCATTAGTGAATTAGTGGAATCACTAACAAACCAAAGTAATCATTGAAAACAAAAAAATTTTTTTGAACATAACAGAATGTCGATGGGAACCGGAAAAGGAAGTTTCAAGAGATTTCGTGTCGACTATGTAAAAATTGCAACAAGATGCATTCAGGGTTATGGAGTGAGCCCCGTCGGTGCTAAAATTGTGGAAGGACGGGACACATACATAAGGACTGTCGTTAGCCTCGAAGCAACAACAAGAGCAACCTGAGGTTCCGAAGATATAGTTAATCATGATCATCCTGTTGATGTTATAATATTTCGGGGACGAAATATTACTAAGTTGGGGAGATTGTAAGAACCATCAAAATATGTGAACGTGAAAATATGTGAAAATTTTTATTTCAAAACATGAACCTAAGTATTATGAAATATTATTTTCAATGAATGGATATGGTTGGTTATCAAGTAGACCGGTCACGGTCAACGTAAAGACAAACCCTATCCTTAGAGAAGACGTAAGGCCAAACTCTGGCATTAGGGAAGACGAACCCAACCGAGAGAATACTGATTCATGAACGGATGATAGGGTAAGAGAATTTAATAAACGGACTCGTTGAACCTAGGGAATACCTATACATGAATAGATGTAAGAATTTAATTGAGGAACTCGTTGAAGCATATATATATATATAGGAGGAGGGGGTTAGGGAGAAAAGGCAATCCACACCTTCTTGCCTCCTCTCCAGTGCCTTTCCATTGTGGTGTAAGTATTTCATACTTCTTAGTTTCTTTTCCATTAGAACTCTTACATGCATGGTTGCAACGCATAAATTCATTAGAAATACCTTGTTGAGTTGCTGGAACTTTTTGGTATAAATTGCAATAGGTCATTGGGTGTTGAGATATTGTATGGTTGCAAATTAGATGGCAGATATGAAATTCACGTTTAACTAGTTTCAAGAAACCCTATTTTTTTAGCCGCACTGTTCAAAATCTAATAATGGACATGTCAGAATGGAACGGACAGTCCATAAATAAACAACGGCCAATGGGGGTACGGTGGAATGGACCCATCAGCTCAACCTAATACAATGGTATGGTGGAATGGACCCATCAGCTCAACCTAATACAGTGGTACGGGGGAATAGACCCATCGGCCAATAAGGGGTACGATGGAATGGACCCATCGGCCAATAAGGGGGTCCGGTGGAATGGACCCATCGGCTAATAAGGGGGTTCAGTGGAATGGACCCATCGGCTCAACCTAATACAGTGGTACGGTGGAATGGACCCACCGGCCAATAGAGGGGTACAGTGGAATGGACCCATCGGCTCAGCCTAATACAGTGGTACGGTGGAATGGACCCATCGGCCAATAGGGGGTACGGTGGAATGGACCCATCGGCTCAGTCTAATACAGTGGTACAGTGGAATGGACTCATCGGCCAATGGGGGTACGGTGGAATGGACCCATCGGCCAATAGGGGGTACGGTGGAATGGACCCATCGGCTCAACATAATAAGTGTACAGTGGAATGGACCCATCGGCTACTAAGGGGTACGGTGGAATGGACCCATCGGCCAATAGGGGGTACGACGGAATGGACCCATCGGCCAATAGGGGTACGGTGGAATAGACCCATCGGGCCAACATAATAGGGGCCACGATGGACTGACCCATCGGCCCAATATTTTATAGTGGCAACCCAACATAATAATGGGCACGATGGACTGACCTATCGGCCCAATATTTTATAGTGGCAACCCAACATAATAGGGGACACGATGGGCTGACCCATCGGCCCAATATTTTATAGTGGCAACCCAACATAATAGGGGACACAATGGACTGACCCATCGGCCTAATATTTTATAGTGGCAACCCAACATAATTGGGGGCACGATGGACTGACCCATCGGCTAATAGAACTACATCGAGCTTGATCCCGACATGGGTATGTAGGCCAATCAAGATTGTTTGATTTTAGGTCAAATAAGGTAGAAGAAAAGTATGATAGGATAGTCAAGTTAGGAGAATTGGTAATAAATGGGAGTTCTTTTTATTTTGTTTTGAGTTATAAATGTGGCTATGGGAAATGGTCTAAGACTGTGGGAACCATTATCTTATAACTTATTTCTCGGCATTTAGTAGTTTTATTTTGGTAACACCTGGCCAACAAGGCCCACAATATTGTTAAAAATGGCTGGGTCGTTACGGGAATCTTGTCCAACATTTTATTCAGCTCCTCATCACCCATTTGTGCTAGCTTAACACGATCAACTAAATCATTGGAAACAACCAAATTTGCCAGTAAACTTGTTAGTTGCTCCACCGGGTTGATAGCTACCACTTCTACTGACATGGCCCAAAGTCTAGCTAGCTGCTAACTTTTGTCCACTTTGCACGTCAAACTCAACACGTCGGCTACTACATTCGCTTTCCCTAGATGGTATAAGATTTGGAAGTCGCAGTCTTTCAAACATTCTATCCACCGCCTCTGTAAAAGGTTATGGTCATTCTGGGTGAAGATATACTTCAAACTCTGGTGGTAAGTGAAGACTTAGAGCTGGGCTCCATACAGGTAGTGTCTCCAAATCTTCAGGGCAAAAACCACTGCTGCCAGTTCCAAATCATGGGTTGCATAATTTTGCTCATGAATCTTCAATTGACGAGAGGCATAGGCCACCACCTTACCTTCTTGCATAAGGACGCATCCTAAACCCAACCAAGATGCATCACAGAAGACTACGAATCCTTCATTACCATTTGGCAGGGTCAAGACGAGTGCAGCTGTTAAACTCTCATTTAGAGACTGGAAACTCTCCTCATACTTACTACTCCATTCAAACTTGACCCCCTTCCTTGTGAGTTTGGTCATCGGCGATGCTACTAAGGAGAAGTCTTTTATGAATTTCCTATAGTAACCCACCAAACCAAGGAAGCTTCTAATATCAGTGACTTACTTAGGTTGTGGCCAATCAATGACTGCTTTCACTTTTGATGGATCCGCTGTAATGCCAACCTTTGAGATAATATGACCAAGGAAATTTACCTCCCTCATCAAGAAGTCACACTTTAAGAGCTTGGCAAACAGTTGATGTTCTCTCCGAACTTGAAGAGTATTAGACAAGTGCTTCTCATGCTCTTCTTCTTTATTTAAATAGACCAGAATCTTGTCTACAAATACGATAATAAATTTGTCCAGGTATGTGTGGAATACTATGTTCATGAGTGACATAAAGGCCACTGGTGCATTTGTTAGACCAAAAGGCATAACCAGAAACTAATAATGTCCATACCAAGTTCGAAAAACCATTTTCATATGTCTGACTCCTTTACTCGTAACTGGTTATAACCAGACTGCAAGTCTATCTTAAAAAATATTTCGGCTATTTTTAGTTGATCAAACAAGTCATCAATCCTCGGTAAGGGGTACCGATTCTTGACTGTCACTTGATTGATTTTTTCAATAGTCAATACACAGCCGAAGTGATCCATCTTTCATCTTCACAAAAAGTGCAGGGGCTCCCTAGGGTGAAGTACTTGGTCGAATGAAGCCTACCTGCAACAACTCTTCTAGTTGGCTCTTTAACTCCTTGAGTTCTGCTGGGGCCATGCAGTATGGTGCTTAAGAAAATACTGTTGTTCTAGGTGCTAGGTCAATGGCAAACTCCACTGCCCGTTTAGGAGGTATCCCTGGAAGTTCGTCTGGGAATACACATATTCCCGGACAGAATCCTCCCCTGAACCAAATTAGTGAATGCTAGTGCTTTCTTCTGGACAACGGGCTCTGAAAAATATTGTCCATTGAAAGCTGCCACAAATTCCGCCCACGTGATGGAGGAAATCTCACATCGATGGAAAGTAGTTTTCTCCATGGATTTCCACCAGTAAGATGCTTCCTCTTGATGCATGCATGTTGCCAACCTCACTTGATGATGGTGGCGCACAGAGAGAGCTCTAAATGCCTTTTCGGTAATGTCAATCCAGCTCTCTCTCTTCATTGGATCAATCCCTCAAACAAATAGTTTAGCTCCATTCTTCCTGAACTTTTCCATAGTGTAACGGTCACTATCATCATCAGCTAGCGGCACTGGTCAGACTACCGGTGGCACTGGGTTTGGACGCTCCCCTTGCTCGCCCGGGTTTGCTCGCCCTGCACACCGTTGGGCACTCCCCTGACTACCACCTAGGGTGATTCTGGGACTCGCTGCTGCCTGCTCTAGGGCACTCCCCTGACCACCATCTAGGGTGTTTCTGGGACCCGATGCCAAGTTTGAGGCTCCATTCCCTGCTACCACTCCCGGTAACCGCTGAATGATATTTTGAACGACAGAATTTGAATTTTCTGAAGCCTGCGCTAGTCCCTGTATAGCCATCAGGATCTTGGCCAACACATTCTCTGTGTTCAAATTTCACTGCGCAGATCGGCTTGACTGTCTACGTGTGCCTGCCATCTGAAACATCGAACCATCATGGTTCATTATATGTTCTTGTTTCAGTTTTGAATTGGGTTTATTAGCAAATGAATTTGTCAATTAATAACACAACATAGTGGGAAAAGATAATTATTGGACTTTTCAACAAGGTACTTGAGTCATAAAATGTAAGCTAGTGGGAAACCAGGCTCTGATACTACTTGTAACGACTTGCCATTTTTCACGATATTGTGGGCCTTGCTGGCGAGGTGTTACTCAAAATTTAACAAAACCAACCATATAACAACCAGTCCTAACTGGACCGAGTGTTACTTAAAAGGTTCAATGAATAATATGAAAGCAAATAAGTCTAGCTTTTCTAACTCAAAAGAACTTATTTCCAAATGACAATGCATGAAGTAATTATCCAACGGTCTTGGACCGTTTCCCAAAGCCACATTTATAACACAAGAAAAGGAAAAAGAGAAGTCCGCTTATTATCTGTTCACTACATGAGTTGGTAGAAGAACCACCGTGTCATCTCCTAGTCTTTAGTTCTAACTGCTAACCTGTGGAGTCAATTCTGCGTTAGTGATTAACCACTAAGCCATATAACTCCCAATCATTATCTATAATATTGGCTGTTGTGACCATGCCACATGTCCATTTATTAGCTGATGGTTCAGTCCACCATGTCCATTAGTGGCTGATGGGTCAGTCCACCATGTCCATCTATTTGGCCGATGGGTCAGTCCATCATTTCAATTACAGGTTGGCGAGTCCAATCCGCCATGTCCGTTATCGGTTGGTGAGTCCAATCTACCTTGTCCATTAGTTGGCTGATGGGTCTGTCCACCATGTCCATCTACTGGCTGATGGGTCAGTCCATCGTGTCCATAATTTGCTGGTGAGTCCAATCCACCCTGTCCAATTTATTGGCTGATGGTTAATCCATCATGTCCATTACCGGCGGGCGAGTCCAATGTACCATGTCCGTTATCGGCTGGTGAGTCCAATCCACCATGTCCGAAATTGGTTGGCGAGTCCAATCCGTCATGTCCGTTATCGGCTGGTGAGTCCAATCCACCATGTCCGAAATTGGTTGGCGAGTCCAATCCGTCATGTCTGTTATCGGCTGGTGAGTCCAATCGACCATGTCCATTACTTGGCTGACGGGTCAGTCCACCATGTCCATAATTTGCTGGCTAACGGGTCAGTCCACTATGTCCGTTATCGGTTGGTGAGTCCAATCTACCATGTCCATTAGTTGGCTGATGGGTCTGTCCACCATGTCCATCTACTGGCTGATGGGTCAGTCCATCGAGTCCATAATTTGCTGGCGAGTCCAATCCGACATGTCTAATTTATTGGCTGATGGGTCAATCAAACATGTCCATTACCAACTGGAGAGTCCAATCCACCATGTCCGTTATCAGCTGGTGAGTCCAATCCACCATGTTTGTAATTGGCTAGCAAGTCCAATCTGCCATGTTCAATTTATTGGCTGATGAGTCAGTCCATCATATCCATTACCGGCAGGCGAGTCTAATCCGCCATGTCCTTTATCGGCTGGTGAGTCCAATCCACCATGTCCGTAATTTGATGGCGAGTCCAAGCGGCCATGTCCAATTTATTGGCTGATGGGTCAGTCCATCGTATCCATTAGCGGCTGGCGACTCCAATCCGCTATGTCCGTTATCGGCTGATGAGTCCAATCCACCATGTTCGTAATTAGTTGGCGAGTCCAATCCACCATGTCCAATTTATTAGCTGATGGGTTAGTCTATCATGTCCATTACCGGGTTAAATCTACTTGAAATCCTACTTTAAATTAATAATCTAGATCATAATTAATGCTTAACAAATAATAAAATAATTATCAACTTAGAAAAAAATATTTAATTACTATTATTAGTATATTTTCCTTTCAGACGATAATTACTTAACCACAATTGTGTTCTGCACCAAGACAAGACTTCTGGCCAGCAGCACCGCCGGGACTGCAAATTTAACTCTGTCTGGCTAGCAGCACTACCGGGAACTCTTCCCTTCTTCCTGCATGACAATCCAACGTCAAGGCCAAGCGCTGTGAGCATGCACGGCGAGAGCCTTGGCCGGCGAACTGGTACAGATGTCTGGAATTCCTCCATGGCGCTGCTCCATACAACTCCCCCCATAACCAGCTGTAATTCCGCCACCACTTGGAAACCAGGAACATGGTGAGCCCTCCCTTCGACCCAGCAGAAAGAGAGGACGCCGGGGTTGTGAGGGAATGTCTTGCAAACGTTTTTACGGTCGCCCATCTTGCCAAAATTTTAGACTACTCGGCCATGAACGGGATTCCAGTTTTCAGTTTAGTTCTTGTTGTTTATTTTTTATTTCAGACTTGATTTCTCATGTTTATCAAGCCTATTATCAATTAAAAAGACATATGAATGCATGAAAATTAAGAAGAGGAATATAGGAAGGTTATGCAAGCAAGGAAGATGCCGGCTCCGGTATGGAAGAGGAGAAGAAGATGAGAGCGTAATGACGCCCCCCTCACAATTTCTAAAATGAAAAAGTACGTCCCTTCACCAAAAATGGTTAGGGTATGTGAAAACACACAAACACCCATATTTTGTTCCTTTAACCGGGTAACCGGGTAAAGAATAAAATATTTAACCGAGTAGACTTAACCGGGTAGAGAATATAATATAATTAATATTATTTCTCTGACGTTCGATCGTCCCCTGCCCAATTCAAATATATTAAAAAAATTTTCCACCGTCTTTACAGTGACATTGTCTTAGGTGTGGAATGAATAGATGTTACAGGGGAAGAAAAAGAGTGGTAAGTGAGACAAATGAATGGTCAGTGAGAAAAACAAATGGTCGCTGAGAAAAACGAATGGTCAGTGAGAAAAACGAATGGTTTGTAAGAAAAATGAATGGCCAGCGAGAAAAATTAATTGCCGTCTTGTAATTAAAGCTTGACTCGACTCTAACTCTAGAAAAATAATAATAACTCTTAATAATTCTAAAAAGCCCAGAAAAATAAGGGAAAATCCCATAGAAGATAATACACACAATATTACAATGGCTTGCTCTATAACTAATAACCCAAACAAATTGCCCGTAATGTGTCCTAATGCGTTATTTGGCTTAAAAATAATTCTACGATCTATTTAAAATAAATAAGGAAAAATATGTTGTACTCTTATATATTTTGATAACTCATTCTGTTGTTGTCTTATTGATGTTATCATCATATACTTAGGCACACATGACTCTCATTGTTCATCACACATGACTAGCCGTGGCTCAGTACACGTGTTTTGAAATTAACCGGATTTAAAGAAATAATTGAACTGGCCGGTTCTAACTATAAAACCTTGACCGAGTCACAGGTTTTACACTAAACTCACTTTTGCACATAAGGTATGGGTGGGTCTCATCCATCGGCTTCTTCTGCATCCACGCCATCACTAGTGCCATCTCCTGTATTGTCTCAGATAGTACTCCCACGTCCTCCTGGTCTGTCTCATGTCCTACCTCGTCTACCTCTGCTCCTTGCCAAAGCAACGGTTCTCTTAATCCTACACACTAGCACCTCTAACGTTCGATTAAATTAATTAAATAAATTTGCATATTCTAATTCAAAGATATTACAAATACAATTATTTCAAGTTATTCAACTCAATAAATGTTTGAACATTATTTATTTTCATTATGCTATTTAGGTTTGACGCTTGAGATTTTTTAACCCGATTATAGTTTAATAAACCATTTTCTACATTATTGACCCATTAATAAAATAATCACTTTATTTACCTAATATTAAATTTAATATGGTAAAGGTAAATTCTTTATTTTATTAATTATTTATAATCCCACAATTTAATTTAATCGTTTGTATTACAGCGATTAATTATCGATCGTTTATTATTACCTCATTTTTTTATTACTTATTTTCATGTCGATTTCATCAAATAATTCATTAGTTTAGTAAATTTGCCCATTGTAACGACCCACCCAAACCGGGCCGGGTGTTACTTAAAAATATATTTAATGTAAATGTAACATTCTAGAACATGAAGTTAAATAAAGCAAATAAGTCTTGCAAATATAATATAAATCATAACAATAAATCATCTTCTCTAAAATATAAAATTACTATCCCACAATCTTGGACCGTTTCCCATAGCCACATTTATAACACAAGAGAATAATAAGGAAGTCCAATTTTTATTATCGATTCACCATACCTGTGACGACCCGCCTAAACTGAACTGGGTGTTACTTTAAAAATATAGGTAATGTAAATGTAACATTCCAGAGCAAATAAGTCTTGCAACATATAACATAAATCATGTTCTCTAACATATAAAATAACTGTCCCACAGTCTCAGACCGTTTCCCATAGCCACATTTATAACACAAGAGAATAATAAGGAAGTCCAATTTTTTATTATCATTTTTCCATACCTAAGTTGGTAAAACAACCACCAACCACACTTCTATTCTTCAGTCCAATGCTGCTCACCTGCGGAGGCAAATCCGCGTTAGTGATAAAACAAGTAAGCCGCATAATTAAATGAAACAAGTCAATATAATCCCTATTATCATTTCACTCATTATTATTATTATTATTACACAAGTCTTTAGTAATTATCTCTCAGGTGATTCTGAGATTAGTAATTTTCTCTCAGGTCATTTCAAGATTAGTAAAAGTCATCTCCCAACTCATTCTGAGATGAGAAATCGTCTCCCAGCTCATTCTGAGATTACACGGTCTCCCAATTCATTCTGAGATTAGTCATGTCTCCCAGTTTATTCAAAGATTAGAAATTGTCTCCTAGCTCATTCTGAGATTAGGTGGTCTCCCAATTCATTTTGAGATTAGTCATGGTCTCCCAGTTCATTCTGGGATTAGAAATTGTCTCCCAGCTCATTATGAGATTAGGTAGTCTCCCAATTTATGTTAAGATTAATCATGGTCTCCCAGTTCATTCTAAGATTGTAAATTGTCTCCCATCTCATTCAGAGATTAGGTGGTCTCCCAATTCATTTTGAGATTAGTCATGGTCTCCCCGTTCATTCTCAGATTAGAAATTGTCTCCCAGCTCATTCTGCGATTAGGTGGTCTCCAAATTCATTTTGAGATTATTCATGGTCTCCCAGTTCATTCTGAGATTAGAAATTGTCTCCTAGCTCATTCTAAGATTAGGTGGTCTCCCAATTCATTTTGAGATTAGTGCCGACAAGGCTACCGGTTTGGGAAAATACAACATTTCATACAGTTATACCAGTTTGGGGAAATACAACATTTTATATAATTATACCAGTTTGAGACAATACAACATTTCAAACAATTATACGGACAATGCAACAATTCAAATAATTATACAGACACACATAATAATTTTAAAGGTGCGGCCCCGTGTCGAACTGAGTAAATTCATTGACCTCGATTGCCTTACAGTGCATCGTGGTGGAACAAGGGCTACCAACAAGGGAATGTACAATATTTTAAATGATTACACGGACCTCGATATTTCGAACTCGCAGCTGCGACAAATGATCATAAGCTGGACGAGAAGATTAAATTATACGTAAGTATAATTTTATTCGAGTAGAAATGCATGCAACTAAATGTCTAATATATATATATCATTATTAAAATTTTGACAACATATCATGTAACAAATCTAGTGAGATAATTAATTATTCACGTGATATAATAATTTAAGTCCTACTTTACATTTTAAATTAATTATCTAACTCATAATTAATAACTAAAAGTTGATAAAACAATTATTACTAATAAACAAGTAATTAATTTTCATTTGCGGTGATAATTATTTAACCCTGATCTTGATGATTTTATTGACGGTTATAATTTTTTATCGCTAATATTATTTATAGCAATTTAATTAATTAAGTTATTCAATTAAATTATTTTAAAAAAATTGTATTACCTTAATTCATAAATATTATTAATACAATTATTTTAAAATATTCAATTCAATAAAGTTTCGAACTTTATTTATTTTCATTATGCTATTTAGGTTCGACGTGAGTGATTGCTACCCGACTATAATTTAATAACCCATTTCTACATTACTGACTCATTATTAAAATAATCACTTTATTTACCTAATATTAAATTTATTATGGTAAAGGTAAAATCTTTATTTTATTAATTATTTATAACCCTCCGATTTAATTTAATCGCTTGAATTATGCCGATTAATTATTGACCGTTTATCATTTCTGTATTTTTATTACTCGTGGCTATTTCATACAATCATTAGTTAGTTTAGTAACTTTACCGATAACCCGTTAAAATAATTATTTTTAAGGATTTATTACGAGTACGTATTATTTTTAACACGAGTTGGTATCGAGTCAACCACTATTTACAAAACTGAGACCACCCTTGTTCTTTTCTTCTTCTTCTTCTTCTTCTTCCGGTCACCATTTTTCTCTGCACAAAATCCAGACCATGGCACCACCACTGGTCACGTCCTTCTTCAATTCCCAGCAACCCAATTGAACAACTATATAAACATCCCAACAAGACATCAACAACAACATAAAAATAGGCAAAGATGAAGCCTAACGTCCATGTTTAACAGTAGCTATCCAAGGCGACGTCCTGCACCAAACGAGGCCTGATATCTTCCTCTTCAACCCAAAACTAGACCACCTCCGTCACTTCCTTCCCTACCAATCCAATTGGAAGCATAAAGCTTGTGCTTTACAGCAACTACCCACGTCAAACTCCGTTCTGCACTAAGGCGCGGACTCCTGGCCAGCAGCACCGCCGGGACTGCAAGGTATACTCCGTCTGGCCAGCAGCACCACCGGGAACACTTCCCTTCTCCCTGCACGACAACCCAACGTCAAGGCCAAGCGCTGTGAGCATGCAAGGTGTTAGTCTTTGGCTAGCAATCTAGCTTGGACGTCTGGAATCTCCCACAGTGTCGCACACTACAACTCCGCCCATAACCACTGAAATTCCGCCACCCATTGGAACCCAAGGACAAGGCGACGCCACCCATCGACCCAACAGCCAGAAAGGTCGTCGGGGGTGTGAGGGCTGCCTTGAAATCTTTGTTTACAGTCGCCTATCATTGCCCAACTTCAGCCCGTTGGCCAGGCGAAAATCCTTTTTCCAGTTTAGTTTTAGTTGTTATTGCTGATTTCAGACTTTAATTCTCATGTTTATTAAGCTTATTATCAATTAAAAAGACATATGAATGCAAGAAAATGAAGAAGAGGGAGATAGGAAGGATACACAAGTAAGGAAGAAACACCGGCAAGGAAGAGGAAAACTAGGCGCCTAAGGTGAGGAAGACGCCCGTACACTCGTATGTGAAAAATGTTGTCCTCTTTCAAAATTTATAAAAATGAAAATGATGGCTAAGGTATGTGAAAACACCCGTATTTTACCTAACCGAGTAACCAGGTAAATAATTAACCGGGTAAAGAATATAACACGTTAGGTCCTTCCCGGACCGCGTCAGAGTAAATTTTTTTTTCCACGGTTTTTACAATACCTATGTTGGTAAAAGAACCACCAACCACACTTCTATTCTTTAGTCCAATGCTGCTCACCTGTGGAGGCAATTCTGTGTTAATAATAAAACCACTATGCCGATAATTAAATGAAACAAGTCAATATTATCCCTATTATCAGTTCACTTGTTTTTATTATTATTATGACACAAGTCTTTAGTAATTATCTCTCAGATCATTCTGAGATTAGTAATTTGTCTCTCAGGTCATTCTCAGATTAGTAAATGTCGTCTCCCAGCTCGTTCTAAGATTTGAAATCATCTCCCAGCTCATTATGAGATTAGGTGGTCTGCCAATTCATTTTGAGATTAATCATGGTCTTCCAGTTCATTTTGAGATTAGCAATTGTCTCCCAGCTCATTCAGAGATTAGTGCCGACAAGGCTACCGGTTTGGGAAAATACAACATTTCATATAGTTATACTAGTTTGGGGAAATACAACATTTTATATAATTATACCAATTGGGAAAATATAACATGTCAAATAATTACACGGACAATACAAAAATTTCAAATAATTATACAGACACACATAGTAATTTTAAAGGTGCGACCACCCCGTGTCTGACTGAGTCAATTCATTAACCCTGATTGCCTTACAGCGCTTGGTGGTCGAATCGGGGCTTAGGCTGACCAGGGCTCCTAATAAAGGAAAGTACAACATTTAAAATGATTATACGGATGTGGATATTTCAAATTCACAGCTACGGCCAATGATCCTAATCTGAACGTGAATATAAAATTATACATAAGTATAATTTTATTCGAGTAGAAATGCATGCAACTAAATGTCTAATATATATATATCATTATTAAAATTTTGACAACATATCATGTAGCAATTCAAAAATATTAATTATTAAATTCTCAACAACTCTACTGAGATAATTAATTATTCATGTGATATAATCGTCTAAGTCCTACTTTACATTTTAAATTAATTATCTAAATCATAATTAATACTTAACAGTTGATAAAATAATTACTACTAATAAACAAGTAAATAATTTTCCTTTGCGGTGATAATTACTTAACCCCGATCTTTATAATTTAGTTGACGGTTATAATTTTTGATCGCTACTATTATTTACAGAAATTTAATTAATTAAGTTATTCAAACAAATATTTTAAAATAATTTGTATTATTTTAATTCGTAAATATTATTAATACAATTATTTTAATTCACTCTATTCTATAAAGTTTTGAACTTTATTTATTTTCATTATGATATTTAGGTTCGACATAAGTGATTTCTACCCGACTATAGTTTAATAACTAATTTTCTACATTACTGACTGGTTATTAAAATAATCACTTTATTTTCCTATTATTAAATTTAATATTGTAAAGGTAAAGTCTTTATTTTATTAATCCCTTAAAAACATCAAATTTAAAATTAATCACTTATAGTATGCCAATTAATTATCAACCATTTATCATTACCGTATTTTTTTATTACTTATGTCCATGTCCATGTCCATTTCATCCAATAATTAATTTGTTTAGCAGTTATAACCTTAACCCATTAAAATGGTTATTTACTAAAGATTTATTACGAGTTAGTATTATTTTTTTAACTCAAGTCGGTATCGAGTCAACCCATATTTACAAAATTGCCACCCTTCTTTTTCTTCTTCCTATCGCCATTCTTCTCTTCTCCAAAAACAGGCTCATCCTTCTCCTCCCACCCTTATCTTGACACCCAATTGAACCACCATCTAAACATCCCGACAAAGCATCAACAACAAGATAAAATCAGCAAGCGGGGAAGCCTCAAGTGCGTGTTTTACAGCAGTTAACCAAGACGACAATGTACTCGGCCATGGCACCGAACTCCTGACCCATTCTTCTTCTCCCAGCCTCAAGACCCCTCCTTTCTTGCACCTTGTTTTAATTCAGATGTTCCACGACCTCAGGCTGGCATCAAAAGAGGAAAGATTGGCCACCTTTGGACGTTGCATGAAGTATGGTCGTTCTCCCCACTTCTGCACATTGCTGCCATGAATTCCGGCGAGATGGTGGTCTGTAGTGGATTATTCCGGCAGCCTGAACTACTGTTATGGAACCCATGATGCTGTCGACAAAGCATAACCGGCTTTTACCCCTCTAAAGCTTCCATTACATTATCAATTGTAGAAGAATGTCGCCACTTCCTTCACCCTTGCAACTCTGCCCCCTCACAGCTGCAATTCTGCCACCCACCGGAATACCAAGGACGTGGAAAGCCCTCCCTTCGACTCAGCAGCAATAGAGGTCGTCGGGGTGTGAGGGAGTGCCTTGCAATTGTCCTTATGGTCGCCCTCTTGCCAAAGTTTCAGGCTACTCGGCCATGGACAGGATTCGAATTTCAGTTCAGTTTAGTTCTTTTCTTATTGGTTTACAACTTTTATTCCCATGATTAACAAGCTTACTATCAGCATTAACCTTCTCCAATAACCAATTGGAAGCCGAAAGTCCATGTTTTACAGCAACTACACAAGTCGAGCTTGTTCTGCACCATGCCGTGCAACTCCTGGCCAGCAGCACCGTCGGGGACGCAAGGCGACCTCTGTCTAGCCAGCAGCACGACCAATAACTGTTCCCTTCTCCCCACACGACTAACCAACATCCCAGCCAAACGGTGTGAATCTTGGGGGACGGACTGGTACAGACGCCTGTACTCACCCACAACGTTGTCCACCAGCCAAACCCCATCCTAGAACTTCTAAGACGCTAGAGACTCCAATTCCCTTATCCTAACCCAACCAATTACACAGCATAGGACGTTGAAGAAGCAACAGCACAACAAAATGATCATGAACTGGTGAAATAGCAGCAAGTTTACATGATGCCCATGAATGGAGGAAGTAGTCGAACTTTACATGATGATCATGAATTGATGAAGCAATAGAAATTAACATGGTGATTAAGAAATGCATGAAAACTAAGATTTGGGAGATAGGAAAGTTACCCAAGCAACGAAGAAGCCACGCCCGGTAAGGAAGAGGAGAAGAAAATGCGAATGAAGGCTAGGGCGGAGGACGCACCTTAATAAAATAAAATGAAATGATGGCTAGGGTATGTGAAAACACCCGTAGTTCACTTAACCGGATAACCGGGTAAATAATAAAATGGGTAAATAATTAACCGGGATGAATTAACCTGGTAAAGAATATAACATATTTGGTCCTTCTTGGACCGCGTCCGCGTCCAATTATTATTATTATTATTATTTTCTCCCACAGTCTTTAGAGAGTCAACCCCGGTTGCGTTTCAGTGCATCGTGGTTAGATAGTCAAGTCGACCAAGACTCCACATAGTAATTTTAAAGGTGCGGCCCCGCGTCAGTCTAAGTAAATTCCTTGACCCCGATTGCGTTCCAGCGCATGGTGGTCGAAGCTGGGCTCAGGCTGACCAGGGCTGCTAAAAAGGGAAAATACAACATTTCTAATAATTATACATACTTGGATAGTTCGAACTTGCAACCTCGACCAACGATCCTAATATGAACGAGAATATAAAATTATATATAAGTAAAATTTTACTTGAGTAGAAATCCATGCAACTAAATGCCTAATATATATATTAAAATTTGACAACATAACATGTAACAATTCAAAATTATTCAATATTAAATTCTCAAGAAATCTATTGAGATAATTAATTATTCATGTGACAATCATTTAAGTCCTACCTTACATTTTAAATTAATTATCCAAATCATAATTAACACTTAACAAATGATAAAGTAATTATTAACGTATAAACAAGTATTTAAATTTTTTTTGGTGATAATTAATTAACCCTGATCTTGATTTTTAGTTTATGGTTATAATTTTTAATCGCTGTCATCATTCATAGCAATTTAATTAATTAATTAATTTGTTTGATTAAATTATTTTAAATAATTTGTATTATCCTAATTTAAATTATTTTAAATTACTCAACTTAATAAACTTTCGAACTTTATTTATTTTTATTATACTATTTAGGTTCAATGCTTGTGATTTTTACCCGATTATAGTTTAATAACATATTTTCTACCTTACTAACTCATTATTAAAATAATAAATTTATTTACCTAATATTAAATTTAATATGGTAAAGGTGAAATCTTTATTTCATTAATCCCTTATAAACATCCAATTTAAAATTAATTATTTTTATTATGCTGATTAATAATCGACCGTTATCATTACCGTAATTTTTATTACTTATGTCCATGTTGATTTTGTCTACTAATTAATTAGTTTAGCAACTTTAACCCATAACCCATTAGAATAATTATTTTTCAAAATTTATTACAAATTAGTATTATTTTTAACTCGAGCCGTATCGAGTCAACCCATATTTACAAAGCTGCCATCTTCTTTTTGCCCAACGTCCTTTTTCTCCAAACTCCATCCTTGCACCCAAAAACAGGTCCGTCTTTCTTCTTCTTCACTCAAAACCAGACCATGTCCTTCACTAACTACTTCCCCAACAATCCAATTGAATAACCATATAAACTTCCCAACCAAAGGTTAACAACAAAATAAAAACAGCAAGTGATGAAGCATAAAATTTGTGCTTTATAGAGCGATCCAAGGTGAACAGCGTCCTGCACCCAAAACCAGACTTCTTCTTCTTCTCCCAGCCTCAAGACCCCTCCTTTCTTGCACCTAGCTCCAATTCAGATGTTCCACGACCTCAGGCGAGCCTCAAAACAGTAAGGATCAGCCACCTTTGGACGTTGCATGAAGTATGGTCGTTCTCCCCACTTCTGCACTTTGCCGCCATGAATTCTGGCGACAAGGTCGCCTACTGTGGCCTGTGCCAGTGGCATGAAATGCTGTGTTGGAACCCATGATGTTGTCGATGAAGCACAACCAGTGTCTACCCCTCTGAATCTTCCATTACAGCATCTATTTTAGAGGAACTGCCGTCACCATCGTCACCGTTTGCCACTCCGCCTACAAATAGCTGTACCTCCACCACCCATCGGCAGCAGGCGAGCCATCCCTTTGACCAGCAGCCAGAGAGGTCATCGGGGTTGTGAGCGGCTGCCTTGCAAATGTTTACAGTAGCCCATCCTTGCCCAAATTCTTGCACTCATCAGCCATGGCAAATTTCAGTTTACAATTTAGTTTTAGTTGTTTATTGTTTATTTCAAACTTTATTTCTCATGATTACAAGCTTATTATCAATTAAAAAGAATATGCATGCAAGAAAATTAAAAAGAGGGAGATAGGACGGATACCCAAGTAAGGAAAAAGCACTGGCAAGGAAGAGGAGAACTAGGCGGCTAAGGTGAGGAAGACGCTTACACCAAAAATGACGTCCTCTTTCAAAAGTATAAAAATTAAAATAATGGCTAGGGTATGTGAAAACACCCCTACACCAGCATTTAGTTTGACGAGGTAAACAATAAAAAGGGTAAAAAATTAGCTGGGTAGAATTAACCGAGTAGTGAATATAACATGTTTGGTATGCGTCCGCCCGAACCAAGTAGAGAATATAACATGTTCGAGTAGAGAATTATAACGATCCGCCCGAAATGGACCGGGTATTACCTAAAAGTATAATTGATGCAACAATAATATTCTAGAACATGAATTGAAAAATAGCAAATAAGTCTAACAATATATAATATAAATCATAACAATAAATCATGTTCTCTAAAATATAAAGTAAGCATCCCACAGTCTCAGACTGTTTCCCATAGCCACATTTATACTACAAAAGAATAATAAAGAAGTCCAATTTTTATTATCAATTCACCAACCTAAGTCACTTTTATTCTTCAGTTCAAAGATGATCACCTGCGGAGGCAATGCCGCGTTAGTGATAAAACCACTAAGCCGCATAATTAAATAAAACAAGTCAATAAAATCCTCATTCTCGTTTCAAGAGTTTTTAAGTTGTTATAAGCCTATGCCGAGCTCGTTATATGCTGGGAGGGTGGCCACCCCATCCAGCTACCATCCCATACATGTGCACACACGCTACGTGGCCCACGGCCTATAGTCACTGATAATTGCCATTGACTCACACTCTTAATATCACAAGTGCATAATGAGCCATCTTGCACCATTGCGCCTATTGCCCCTTTCGGCATGGGGTCAGGTGTTCAATCCTTTAGGGGTGCTGCCTTGTGCCAAATTGAGTCGACCCCGGTTGCGTTCGAGCGCATGGTGGTCAGATACTCAAGTCGACCAAGACACCCACATAGTAGTTTTAAAGGTGTGGCCCTATGTCAGACTGAGTCAATTCTTTCACCTCGATTGCGTTTCAGTGCATTGTGGCCAAATCTGGGCTTAGGCCGACAAGGGCTACTAAGAAGGGAAAATACAACATTTCAAATAATTATGCGGACCTGGATAGATCATAAGTGAACTCGTAGCTGTGACCAACGATCCTAATATGAACGAGAACATAAAATTATACATAAGTACAATTGTATTCGAGTAGCAATGCATGTAACTAAATGACTAATATATATATCACTATTAAAATTCAACAATATTAAATATTGAATTATTCATGTGATATAATCATTTAAATCCAACTTTACATTTTAAATTTATTATCTACATCATAATTCACACTGAACAAATAATAAAATAATTATTAACTGATAAACAAGTGTTTAATTTTCCATTGTAGCGATAATTACTTAACCCCCATCTTGATGATTTAGTTTATTGTTATAATTTTTTTGTCGCTATCATTATTAATAGTAATTTAATTAATTAAGTCATTTGATTAAATTTATTAAATTAATTTGCATATTATAATTCAAAGATATTACTAATATGATTATTCTAAATTATTCAACTAAAGAAAGGTTCGAACTTTATTTATTTTCATTATCCTATTTAGGTTCAACGCTTGTAAAAATTTTACCCGATTATAGTTTAATAACTCATTTCTGCATTATTGCCTCGTTATTAAAATAATCACTTTATTTACCTAATATTAAATTTAATATGGTAGAGGTAAAATCTTTATTTTAATAATTACATATAATCATTAGATTTAAAATTAATCGCTTATAGTACGCCGATTAATTTTTGACCATTTATCATTATCGTATTTTTATTTCTTATGTCTGTTGATTTCATCCAATAATTAATTAGTTTAGTAACTTTACCCATACCCCATTAAAATAATTATTTTTAAAGATTTATTACCCGTTAGTATTATTTTTTTAACTCGAGTCGGTATTGAGTCAACCCATATTTACAAAACTGCCATTTCTTCATCCCCAATGTTCTTCTCTTCTCCACCTTCATCTTGCACCCAAAAACAGCCCACTTCCTTCTTCCCCGACCCTTATCTTGGCACCCAACCTAGATTCACGTCTTCTACCAACTTCAATCTTCTCCGGCAACCACATTTGAGACCTAAGATTCGTGATTTACAACAGCTATCTAAGGCGAGCATGTCCTGCGCCATGGCACCCAACTCCTGGCCTATTCTTCTTCTCCCAGACTCAAGACCCCTCCTTTCTTGCACCTTGCTCCAATTCCTATGTTTCTTGACCTCAGGCCGGCCTTAGAACAGTAAGGATCAGCCACCTTTGGACATTGCAAGGAGTATGGTCGTTCTCCCCACTTCTGAACTTTGCCGCCATGAATTCCGGCAAAAAGGTCATTTGCTGTGGACTGTTCCGGCACCCTGAATTGCTGTGATGGAACCCATGATGTTTTCAACGAAGAAGAACTGGCGTCTAATCTCTGAAGCTTCCATTACAGCATCAATTTCAGAGGATCGCCATCACCTTCGTCCCCCTAGCAATTCTACCCACAACCAGCTTTAATTCCGCCACCACTTGGAAAAAATGGACACGGTGAGCCATCCCTTCAACCCAGTAGCAAGAGAGGTCATCGAGGTGCAAGGGACTGCCTTGCAATTCTTCTTACGGTAGCCCCTCTTGCCAAAGTTTCATACTACTCGGCCATGGACAGGATTTCAGTTGTATACCATTTAGCTTAGTTCTTTTCTTGTTGATTTACAACTTTAATTCCCATGATTAACAAGCTTACTATCGATTAAAAATATGCATGCAAGAAAATTAAGAAGAGGAAGATATGAAGGATACCCAAGCAATGAAGAAGCACCGGCAAGGAAGAGGAAAACTAGGCAGCTAAGGTGAGGAAGACACCCCTTAAATGTAAAATTATGCCTTCTTTCAAAATTTATAAAAATGAAAATGGTGGCTAGGGTATGGGAAAACACCCTAACCCTCGCATCTCATTTAACTAGGTAACCGGAAAAATAATAAAATTCGTAAATAACCGGGTAAAACTAACCGGGTAAAGAATATAACACATTTGATCCTTCCCAGACCGCGTCCGCATCCATTTATTATTATTATTATTATTATTATTATTATTATTGTTTTATCCACAATCTTTACAATCTCCCCAACTCACTGGACAATCGTTATTACAGGACAATCACGATTAATTATTTATTCGGTATCGGTTCGTGCTACTACAATCATAGGATAGGGTATTTCATTGCTATTTCTTGTTCAGTCTCCCATGTAGCTTCCTCTGACCCCTCATTTTTCCACAATACATTTACCAAAGGAATTTCCTTGTTCCTATGTGTATTTATTTATCTTGCCAGGATGCGAATTAGCTTTTCCTCATTGGTTAAATTTTATTGTAACTCTAAGTCTTCAAAATCGGTGATGATATGATCTTCATCTCATACATATTTCTGTAGCATTGACACATGGAAAATATTGTGTACTCCAACGAGGCTTGCTGGAAATGTTAATCTATATGCAAATTTCCAACTTGATCTAGGATTGGAAATGGTCGTATGAATCTTGGCTTCAACTTCCCCAATATTTTAAATCCGATCACCCCCTTCATAGGAGATGTCCTTAGGTACACAAACTCCCCAACTTGGAACTCTAGGTCCGTCCTTCGAGTATTAACATAACTCTTTTGTCGATCCTGACCTGCCTTAAGTCTTTACTGAATGAGTTTCACCTTTTCAGTTCCTTCTCTCACCATCTCTTGCCCGACTATAACTGCTTCGGTAGACTCCAGCCAACACGATGGATATCTGTAGGGTCTACCATATAAGGCTTCAAATGGTGCCATCCCTATACTACTGGCTTGGTAAGAGTTATTGTAGGTGAATTCAGCCAAGGCTAAGTGTTTCTCCCATTCACGTCCCAAGTCAAGAATGCAAGCTCTTAACAAATCTTCCAAAGATTGAATAGTCCTCTCACTCTGACCATTAGTTTGGGGATGATATACTGTGTTCAGCTTGATTTGGGTCCCCATGGCTTTTTGGAAAACTCCCCAGAAATGTGAGGTGAAAAGGGGAGCTGTAACGGCCCACCATTTTTTCACGATATTGTGGGCCTTGCTGGCCAGGTGTTATTCAATATTTACCAAAACCAACCCTATAACTGAAAAAACCTGTGACTCGAGTCAAGGTTTTACATTACCGAACCAGTTGAGAAGATGGTGAGAAATGAGTTATCAGAATATATGAAAGTATGCAGTATTTTTTTGTCTTTTTATATGTTTGATCGTAGAAATAGTTTTAGGCCGAATAACGCGTTAGGATGCATTGGGTTATATTTAGGTGGGTTATTAGTTATAGAGCATGCAATTTGGATGTTGTTGTGTTTGTTTTATTTTATGGAATTTTCCATAATTTTTTTAGAATTTATTACGAACTACTTATTATTTTGACTCGAGTAGGAATCGAGTCAATACTTAATTATGAAACTGCCATTGGAGTATTACACTTCCTTTCCCGACACCTTCCTCACCCCAAACCGTTGCCGCCGCCATTGCTGTGTGCTGCCCCGAGCAACGCCGCCCCGTCTCGCCGAGACGATGCCAGAATCGCCCAACAAGCCATGACGCCCTCCCTCGTCGATTCGCCGCTGTCCGGGCCACGCTGCCGCCGCTGTGACCCCGACGACCACCCCCTCACCATCGCCGACATTTCCCGACCGCCGTCGAGGCCGGCCCCAGCCCCGATCGGAGCACGCCGCCGCCGCCGCCCACTTTCGTAGCCGCCGTCGATAGCCATCACCACCCCAGCTGCTTTGTTTGACACCACCATTGAACCAAGCTCGTCGAGCTAGTGACGATAGACCCCCTGATTGCCCCGTCACGAATCATCGTTGGAAAACCGCCGAAATCCGCCGAAAAACTGCCAACACCCTCTGGAAAACCGTCGGAACTGTCAGAAAATTGGATTCATGGGAAATTCACCGGATCATCCGTCGAATGCACCCAGTCTAATCTAATTGGACTTGGGATGACGCTAGGTGCCGAATTCGAGTTTCGAGCCACGAAACAGCCCTAGAATTGAAAACTAATTCATTACCCTGATTTAATGAGACGTAAATTGAAAACTCACTAGAATTGACTTAGGATGAATGTGTGATGATTGATGTGTGATTGTGTTGATTGTGTGTGCATGCTATAGGATGTGTGATTTATCATGTGGGCGTTAGTTTTTAGCTTGATTGTGTAGGTACGGTGTAGGAGCTTGCCGCCTAGGCGCATGGACCCGTTTGGAGCTTCTACCAGGTCCGTTTAGGACTCGTTCTCTGTTTTTAGGCTACTCTATTGTGTATTTGATTTACCATGTGCAGGACGAGTTAAGTGGCATATTATCGGATCCCACTTAATTCGGGCCATTTAGCCAACAATTTTCTTGATTAATAACCCTCAAGGATGAGATCCCTCGAGCTTGTTTTCGAAAATAAGATCCACCTCAAGTTGTCTTCGGGCCTATTATAATAAATCCCGACCCAGCCATATAAACAATTTTATCGAGTTTTCAGTGAGACAAGAGGAGATGAATCGACTTGCACGTACCATGAGCGGATGCCGTGCCAGTCAAAGCTGGCTCTGGATTAGTGCTAGCGAAGTGTTCCATTCCCGAGGGATCCTGACAACTCTGTGTTTGAGTTCCTCACACCCAGAGGACGTGGAGGTTTACGGGTACTGTTTAGTACAGCGCATGTTCGGACTTATAGTTCAAAGGGTACTAAAGGCGATTGTCTGAGAGTACTCGGCCTACGTGCTCAAGGCCAGGAGAGATACGGAGGTTCGGAGAGGGCTTAGGATAAAAGTTTTACATGAAGTACTGAAAAGAAGTGTCGTGAGCGGCACAGTACCAGATAGATTGGGATGCTGTTGAGTCAGCTGCTCGACGGCTCCACTATAGTTGACCTTATGAGAGTTCTTGAGGAAGATATATGACAGTTTGCTTTCCATGAGAGTTTGCTCTCATGTTCCAATTTGATACTAGTTATTTTTTGCGCCGGTAACACTTGTTACTGATAGTTTTTCTATATATATGTAGGTAAAAAATGTGAGGGATGAAAGCTATCAGGACTGCGGAGGAGCAGCACAGAACCTCGCACACATGTACCTGCCGCGTGTAATGTATAATGATGGTGTGTTAATACTGTGTGAATGATAATTAGGATGTTTTTGTCTTGATGAATTGCTTATTATAAAATGAACGGATAATTGTGAATGAGTAGGAAGCCTTAGAGTTCAGACTTGGCTCAAATAAAAACAAATGAGATAATGATGAATGCTACGGTAGATTGTCATATTTTATCGTATTTTGATAAAATATTTATATACCATTGTTGTGGACAGGTTGGCCCCGATTGCACTTTTAGGGGAGATTTTGTCCATTTTTCTGTAAAAATTAATGAATTTTTAATTAAAATTTCTTGCTGTTGCTATGGTTTTGTTTTGCTTGCACATCATAGCATGCATGTAGGACTACGTTAGAACCCACGCATCCCATCCATGCATTTTATGTTTGCATCTCCATCTTGAGACACCGAGGGCAGATCCAGGTGGGCTTAACTGAAGCCAGTAGATTAGCGAACGGTTCGGTCGCCGGTGACATTTCAAAGTCGGTTCACGGGTGAGCTGAAATGGGGTGTTACAATAACGACCAGTCGTAACCGGACCGGGTGTTACTTAAGAGGTTACATGAAAAATATGAAAGCAAATAAGCCTTGCATTTCTAACTCAAAAGAACTTATGTTTCAGATGACAATGCATGAAGTAATTAGCCCACAGTCTTGGACCGTTTCCCATAGCCACATTTATAACACAAAAAAGTAAAAAGAGAAGTTTGCTTATTATCTGTTCACCACCTGAGTTGGTAGAAGAACCACCCTGTCATCTCTTAGTCTTTAGTTCCAACTGCTAACCTACGAAGGCAATTCCGCGTTAGGGACTAACCACTAAGCCGTATAATTAAATAAAATAAGTTCATAAACTCCCTATCATTATCTATAATAATAGATGTTGTGACCATTCCAACATGTTTATTAGTTGATGGTTCAGTCTACCATGTCCATTAGTTGGCCGATGGGTCAGTCCACCATGCCCATCTATTGGCTGATGGGTCAGTCCATCATGTCCATTAGCAGCTTACGAGTCCAATCCACCATGTCCATTATCGGTTGTTGAGTCCAATCCACCATGTCCATTAGTTGGCTGATGGGTCAGTCCACCATGTCCATTTATTGGCTAATAGGTCAGTCCACCATGTCTGTAATTGGCTAGTGAGTCCAATCCTCCATATCCAATTTATTGGCTGATGGGTCAATCCATCATGTCCATTACCAACTGGCGACTCCAATCTGCCATGTTCGTTATCAGCTGGTGAGTCCAATCCACCATGTCTAAAATTGGCTGGCGAGTCCAATCCACCATGTCCAATTTATTGGCTGATCAGTCAATCCGTCATTTCCATTACCGGCTGGGGAGTACAATCCGCCATGTCCATTATCAACTGGTGAGTCCAATCCACCATGTACGTAATTGGCTGGTGAGTCCAATCTGCCATGTCCAATTTACTGGCTGATGGGTCATTCCATCAAGTCCATTACCGGCTGGCGAGTCCAATCCGCCATGTCCAATTTATTGGCTAATTGGTCAATCCATCATATCCATTACCAGCTGGCGAGTCGAATACGCCATGTCCATTATCAGCTGGTGAGTCCAATCCACCATATCCATAATTAGCTGGCGAGTCCAATCCGCCATGTCCAATTTATTGTATTTTGGCTGTCAGGTCCTTCTGACATGTCCATTATTGGATTATGAAGGGTATAACTCGTGACAGACTGAGTCAATTCCTTGACCCCAGTTGCATTCGGTGCATGGTGGTCGAATCTGGGCTCAGGCTCACGAGGTTGTCCACAGGGGAAAATGCAACATTTTAAATAATTATACGGACCTAGATATTTCGAACTTGCAGCTGCGACCAATGATCCTAATCTGAATGAGGACATAAAATTATACAAAAATTATTATTTTATTTGAGTAGAAATGCATGCAAGTAATTGACTAATATATATATCACTTTTAAATTTCTAACAATATTAAATATTATACTAATCATGTGATATAATCATTTAAATCCTACTCTACATTAATAATCTAGATCATAATTAACACTTAACAAATAATAAAATAATTATCAAATTATAAACAAATATTTAATTACTATTACAAATATATTTTCCTTTGAGAAAATAATTACTTAACCACAATCTTGATAATTTAGTTTAGGGTTTTTAATTTTTAATGGCTATCCTTATTCATAGAAATTTAGTTAAATAAGTTGTACGTTTAAATTATTTGAAATAATTTGTATTATTCTAATTTTAAAATATTATTAATACAATTATTTTAAATTATTTGACTAAATAAAATTTCAAACTTTATTTATTTTCATTACGTTATTTAGTTTCGACGCTTGTGATTGTTACCTGACTATAGTGTAATAACCCATTTTCTATATTACTCACTCGTTATTAAAAAAATCCCTTTTTAACCTAATATTATATTTAATATGGTAAAGCTAAAATCTTTATTTTATTAATTACTTATCACTATCCAATTTAATTTAATCGCTTGTTGTGTGCCGATTAATTATCGACCGTTTATCATTTCCGTATTTATATTACTTATGTCCATGTCAATTTCGTCAAATAATTAATTAGTTTAGTAACTTTAACCCATAACCCATTAAAATAATTATTTGTAAAGATTTATTACAAGTTCGTATTATTTTTAACTCGAGCTGGTATCGAGTCAACTAATATTTACAGATTTGCCACCGTGCGCTTCTTCTTTTTCGGTCGGCCCTTCTCTTCTTCCAGCTTCATCCATTGCACAACTCAGATCATGCCCTTCTTCTTCTTCCCTATGCAACCTGATTGAACAACCATCTAAACATCCTAATCAAGCATCAACAATGAATTAAAATAGCCAAGGATGAAGCCTAACGTCCACGTTTTACAGCAGCTATCCAAGACGACCTTCCTGCACCAAAACCAGTATTGGCGTCTTCTTCTTCAACCCAATACCAGATCACTTCCTTCCCTAACTACTTCCCTTCCCTAGCAATCCAATTGGACGCCTAAAGCCCGTGCCTTTCAGCAACTATCCATGTCCCACTTTGTTTTGTACCAAGGCGCGCCTCCTGGCCAGCAGCACCGCCGGGACTGCAAATTGAACTCCTTCCGGCCAGCAGCACCACCGGAAACTCTTCCCTTCACCCTGCACAACAACCCAACGTCAAGGCCAAGTGCTGTGAACATGCACGGCATGAATCTTGGCCGACAGATTGGTATGGACGCCTGAAAACATCCACAGTGTTGTCCACCCTCCAAACCCCATCCCAGACTCCTAAGACGCTAGAGACTGCAATTCCCTTATCCTAACCCAACTGATTACATAGCATAACACGTTGATGAAGCAACAGCACAACAAAATGATCATGAATTTGTGAAACAGCAGCAAGTTTACATGACCCCCATGAATGGAGGAAGTAGCAGAACTTTACATGATGATCATGAATTGCTGAAGCAACAGAATTTAGCATGGCGATTAAGAAATGCATGAAAACTAAGATCAGGGAGGTAGGAAAATTACCCAAGTAAGGAAGATGCCGGCTCCAGTAAGGAAGATAGGAAGAAGATGAGAGTGTAATGACGCCCCCTCACAATTTATAAAATGGAAAATGACATCCCTTCACCAAAAATGGCTAGGGTATGTGAAAACACACCAACACCCATATTTTATTCCTTTAACCGGATAACCAGGTAAAGAATAAAATATTTAACTAGAAACTAGGTAAATATAATTATTTATATCTCTAGCGTTCGATCCTTCCCTGCCCGAGTTGAATATATTAAATGTATTTTTTTCCACGGTCTTTATAGGATCGCTGTCGGAGACTATCTCCTTTGGAATCCCATGCAACTGGACAATATTGTCGACATACATTCTTGCAAGGTATATCGCCACCCTCATTGATTTCGTGGGGATGAAGTGAGCTACCTTAATTAGTCGGTCCACAACTACCCATATGGAGTCATGCTACTTCTGAGTCCTTGGGAGCTTTGCAATAAAATTGCATGTGATACACTCCCATTTCCAGGTTGGTATATCTAAACATTGCAATAGTCCTCCAGGTAGTTGATGTTGGGCTTTGATATGTTGGCAAGTCTGACAATTGGAGACAAAATCCACAACGTCCCTCTTCATCCCCATCCTCCAGTAGGTTTGCTTTAAATCCTGATACGTTTTAGTAACTCCAGGGTATATCGAAAACTTTGAGTGATGAGTCTCCTCCAAGATATTCTGCCTCAGTGCATTATCCTTAGGTACACACAACCTTACTCTAAAATTGATCACACTATTTGAATCAGCTACAATGTCAGGAATCTTGTCCAACATTTTATTCAACTCCTCATCACCCATTTGTGCTAGCTTAACATGATCAACTAAATCATTGGAAACAACCAAATTTGCCAGTAAACCTGTTAGTTGCTCCATGGGGATGATAGCTACCACTTCTGCTGACATGGCCTAAAGTCTAGCTAGCTACTGACTTTTGTCCACTTTGCCCTTCCAAACCAACTCGTCGGCTACCCAATTCACTTTCCCTAGATGGTATAAGATTTGGAAGTCAAAGTCCTTCAAACATTCTATCCACCGCCTTTGTAAAAGGTTAAGGTCATTCTGGGTGAAGATATACTTCAAACTCTGGTGGTCAGTGAAGACTTCGAGCTGGGCTCCATACAAGTAGTGTCTCCCAATCTTCCGAGCAAAAACCACTACTACCAGTTCCAAGTCATGGGTTGCATTAGTTTGCTCATGATTCTTCAATTGACGAGAGGCATAGGACACTACTTTACCACCCTGCACAAGGACACATCCTAAACCCAACAGAGATGCATCACTGAAGACTACAAATCCTTCATTACCATTTGGTAGGGTCAAAACTGGTGCAATTGCTAGACACTTCTTCAGAGACTAGAAACTCTCCTCACACTTACTACACCATTCAAACTTGACCTCTTTCCCTATGAGTTTGGTCATCTGCGATGTGTAAAGACTGTGAAAAGCAAAAAACAAAAGGACGCGAACGCGGTTCAGGAAGGACCGAACGTGTTATATCTAATACCCGGTTAATTATTATATTTTATTATTTACCCAGTTACCCATTTAAAAGAAATAAGGGTGTTTTCACATACCCTAGCCATCATTTCATTTTATTTTATGAAGGACATCCTCCACCCTAGCCTTCATTCGCATTTTCTTCTCCTCTTCCTTACCGGCATGTCTTCTTCCATGCTTAGGTATTCTTCCTATCTCCCTCTTCTTAATTTTCTTGCATACATTTTTTAATTTGATAATAAGCTTTATAATCGTGAGGATTAAAGACTAAAATCAACAATAAAGAAACTAAAATTTGCCGACGAGTTCCTTGTTTCGGCGAGATGGGGAAGCACAGGCAAGCCTCACCGGGAATCAATCGCGACAGCCGTTCTGATGTCGGGAGATGATTCTACTTTCTTCGTCAATCAGTCTAGGGTGGATCTCATGGGTGTGGATGTTGGCTTGGGGTAGTAAATAGCCAAAAACAGTGGATGGCGGCAAAAACAGAAGCGCGGCGGTGGGTGAAGAAGTCCGGCCGTCTTGGGTGGCGACGAGTTGCAATTTGGCCTCGGAAGGTTGATAGGAAGTCGAGGGTGTTGATGTGATTCCCCAATTGATGCGGCAATGCTTGCCGGCGGTGGAATCAGTGACGCGAGCGCGCCACAACGGGCTGGACTAGGTACGTTGGCTAGGCTACCGATCACGGGCCAGAAATGTAACACCCCAAATCCGGTTCACGCTCGTGAACCGAACCGGCATGTTACCAGCCCAGGTTAGGTCGGCTAACCCGAACCTAACTCATACGGATCCAATCTCGGCGTCTTAGGATGTAGATACGACTTGTCATGCATGGATAAATTCATAAAACCCTAACATGATACTACATGGATGACATGCAACCTAAATTTCACACCAACACAATTACAATCAGAATTAGTAAAAATTCTAGAATGAAAGGGACAGAATTTCCCCTAAAAATGCAATTAGGGGCCACCCTGTCAAAATCGTATATTCAAACATATATACGTATAGCAACAATACCATTCACACATACTTCTAATCTATTATACTCATCATTCTCTGAACTTTGGGTACTAACCCATCACACTTTTGCTGCGCTACTCTGATCATTTCACATTCTATCATGTCTCATGCATTTGAACATGTCATTCACAATATAATAACATAATAACACAAAATTAAACATTCAGAAATCTAACATGTGTGTGCACAAGACCTCATTGCTCCTCCGTCCAAGCTGGCTCATCCATCTCGTGCTTATCACCTACATATATATAAGAAAAACGTCAGTAACAAGCGTTACTGGTCCGGAAAATAAAATAACTATAACAAACTGGCTATGAGAGCAAACTCTCATCTGAAAGAAAACATCATACTCCACGTGAACACTCTGAAGGGCACTACTGAGGAGCCACTGGGCTGCAGACCCGGTAGCATCCCGAACTTACTGCTCTGCTGCTGGTACTGTGCTACTCTCAACACTTCTTTTCAGTACTTCTCATGAAACTTTATCCTAAGCCCTCTCCGAACCTCCATATCTCTCCTGGCCTTGAGCACGAAGGCCGAGTACTCTCAGGCAGTCGCCTTTAGTACCCTTTGAACCACAAGTCCGGACATGCGCTGTACTAAACAGTACCCGTAAACCTCCACGTTCTCCGGGTGTGAGGAACTCAAACGTGGAGTTGTCAGGATCCCTCGGGAATGGAACAGTCCGCTGGCACTAATCCATAGCCCGCTTTGACTGTCACGGCATCCTCTGCATGGTACGTGCAGTCGGTTTCTCCATCTCTCGTCTCACTGAAAACTCGATAAAACTATATATATAGGCCTGGGAAGGGATTCATATAATAGGCCCGAAGGCAACTTGTGGTAGATCTTGTTTTCGAAATCATCCTCGAGGGATCTCATCCTCGAGGGGTTATTAATCCGGAAAATATTCGGTTAAATGACCCGAATTAAGTGGGATCCAATAAAACGCCACTTAACCCGTCCTGCAAATATTAAAATAAACATACAATAGAAGAACGTAAAACAAGAAGAGTCCTAAACGGACCTGGTAGAAGCTCCAAGCGTGTCATCGCGCCTAGGCGGCGAGCTCCTATTCCGTACCTACATATCAAAACTAAATACTAACGCCCGCTAACTAAATGATGCATCAAACTCAATAACATCACAATCACAATGCAAGCATCCATCAACATAACAATCAGAAAATCATAAAAATTAATTAATCCTAGCTCATCCTATTCATACTAATTTTTATTACGTGTCTGTAACTTATGTTGTGGTCACTTATCGTGCTCTGACTTGATCTACTTCATTAGGTCGCTTACTCTTCACTCACACTTAATCTCATCATGCAACTCATCGTTTCATCCATCATTAAACATTAATCACATCACTAATCATAAATATGAAAATAATTCTACTCATCCTATTCCTACCAATTTTATTATATTTTTCCTAAGTTACATTACTCGATTATCCTGCTCAATCTACTTACTTCATTAAATCACTTAACCTCCATTCACTATCAATCACATCATAAATCCTAGCATGCTGTGCTAACAATCATTATCAACTTTAAATAATCAAGTCGGAGGTAATTATACCTCACGTCGTCGGCAATCGGCGACGGTTAGGGTTCCGTCGCACGCCTCGAAGCTCGAATTCGGCGCTCCTCGCCGTCCGAAGCTCGATCGGGCTCCACCGGGTGAGCCCCGCGGAAGATCCGGTGAATTCCAGAAATTCCGATTTCCGGCGGTTTCCCGGCAGTTGCGGGCGGTTTTCCGGCGACTTCCGGTGGTTTTCCGGCGACTATTGCCGGTGGCGTCTACTAGCCGGAAAGGGGTCGTGTTGGGTACCCTCGGAACCGGCTCGACGAGCCCGACTCATCTATGAGGTCGACGTGGTCGGCCGAGGCAGTGGCTCGCCGGAAATTGGCTAAAACAGGGCCGGCGGCGATGGGTCGCTAGATCCGGCCGGCCACGGCGGCGATGGCCTCCGCTCCGGTCGGGGAAGGCTGCTAGGGGGTCGAAGGTGCTGTGGCGACCGATCGATCATGGCGGCGTTGGTCGCCGGCGGCGGAATCGGCGACGGGAGCTCAACGCGGGCGCGGCATCGCGGCGTGGCTTCCTCGCGTCGCGGCGGCCCGATGGCGGCTGGGCTTGGTCGGGGCAACACGGCAACGTCGTCGCCGGGCTAGGCGGCGACTATCGACGGCCGGGCGGCGCCGGTAGCAGTGGCGGCGGCGCGCGCAAGGGCGGCGTCGGGCGAGGGTTTGGGGAAGAAAGGGAGGGCGCGGATGTGTGTGGTGGCAAAGACGTAAATATTACTTGACTCGTCTCCGACTCGAGTCAAAATAATATTTTAGTCATAAAAAAAATTCCAAAAAATTTGGGAAAAATCCTATAAAATCACACAACACAAAAAAAATCATAATGATATGCTCTAGAACTATCAACCCACCCAAAATGCCCGTAACGCGTCCTAACGCGGTAAACGGCCTAAAACTAATTCTACGATCAACTATATATAAAAATAAAAAAATCACTGGCATACTCTCATATATTCTGATAACTCATTCTGTTCTGCTGTGTTCATGACGTTATCATCATATACTTGGGTACGCATGACCCTCATAGCTCATACACGTGACCGGCGTCGGCTCGGTACGCGTGTCCTGAAACTGACTCAGCTCGAAAAATAATGGTTGACCCGACCGGTTCTGAATATAAAACCCTAACTCGAATCATGGGTTTTACAAGAAAGGTCATGGGCTGGGGCTAGCAACGGGCCAAGTATAGGCATTTCAGGGACGAAATTTCATAAGGTGGGTGGATTGTGTGATCCCTCAACTTAGTCCCACATCTAATACCTACTAGGAGAAGATCCTATTTATAAGTGGGAATGGACTATAGATCTTTAACTTGGGTGAAGAATTTTAAAGAAATGACTAAGGCCCATTACGTTGCACTTTGGGCCAGGTCAATACACCCACAGTCTTAGACTATTTCCCATAGCCGAATTTATAATATAAGAGAATAATAAGGAAGTCCAATTTTTATTATCAATTCACCAACTTGAGTCACTTTTATTCATCAATCCAAAGCTGCTTCTCTGCGGAGGCAATTCCGCGTTAGTGATAAAACCACTAACCCACATAATTAAATGAAACAAGACAATAAAATCCTCATTATCGTTTCAAGAGTGTTTTAGTTGGTATGAGCTTATGCCGAGCTCGTTATATGCTGGGAGGGGTGGCCACCCCATCCAGCACCATCCCATGCATGCGCACACATGCTACGTGGCCCACAGCCTTAGTTGCCAATGTTTGCTATTGACTCACCCTCTCAGTATCACATGTGCATAATGAGCTGTCTTGCGCCATTGCGCCCTGTTGCCCCTTTCGGCCTGGGGTCAGGTGTTCGATCCTTCAGGGGGTGCTGCCTTGTGCCGAATTCAATGACTAATATCAATGCATGCAACTAAATGACTAATAATTTTATTCGAGTAGCAATGCATGCAACTAAATGACTAATGTATATATCACTATTAAAATTTAACAATATTAAATATCAAATTATTCATGTGATATAATCATATAAATCCTACTTTACATTATAAATTTATTATCTAAATCATAATTCACAGTGAGCAAATAATAAAATAATTATTAACTGATAAACAAGTATATAATTTTCCTTTCCAGTGATAATTTCTTAATCCTGATATTAATGATTTAGTTTACGGTTATAATTTTGTTTAGTCGCTATTGTTAATAATAATAATTTAATTAATTAAGTTGTTCGATTAAATTAATTAAGATAATTTGTATATTGTAATTCAAAGATATTGCTAATACAATTATTCTAAATTATTCAACTCAATAAAGGTTCAAACTTTATTTATGTTCATTATGGTATTTAGGTTCGACGCTTGCAATTTTTTTACCCGATTATAATTTAATAACCCATTTTCTACATTACTGCCTCGTTATTAAAATAATCACTTTATTTACCTAATATTAAATTTAATATGGTAAAGGTAAAATCTTTTTTATTAATTACCTATAATCATGAGATTTAAAATTAATCTCTTATAGTACGCCGATTAATTATCAAACATTTATCATTACCGTATTTTTATTGCTTATGTCCATGCTGATTTCGTCCAATAAATAATTAGTTTAGTAACTTTACCCATACCTCATTAAAATGATTATTTTTAAAGATTCATTACGCGTTAGTATTATTTTTTAACTCGAGTCGGTATCGAGTCAACCCATATTTACAAAACTACCATCTTCTTCTTCTCCAACTTTCTTCTCATCTCCACCTTCATCTTGTACCCAAAAACAACCCATTTCCTTCTTCTCCAATCATTTATCTTGGCACCCAACCCAGATTCATGTCTTCCATCAACTTCAATCTTCTCCGGCAACCACATTTGAGACCTAAGATTAGTGATTTACGGTAGCTATCCTAGGCGAGCCTGTCCTACACCATGGCGCCCGACTCCTGGCCTGTTCTTCTTCTCCCAGACTCAAGACCTCTCCCCACTTTTGGACGTTGCATGGAGTATGGTCATTCTCCCCACTTCTACACTTCGCCGCCATGAATTCCTGCGGGAAGGTCATTCACTGTGGACTGTTCCGGTGGCCTGAATAGCTGTGATGGAACCCATGATGTTGTCAACATAGAACAACCGGTATCTACCCTTTGAAGCTTCCATTACAGCATCAATTTCAGAGGATCACCATCACCTTTGTCCCCATAGCTATTCCGCCCACAACCAGCTGTAATTCCACCACCACTTGGAAACCATGGACACGGCGAGCCCTCCCTTCGACCCAGTAGCAAGAGAGGTCATCGGGGTGTGAGGTACTGCCTTGCAATTGTTCTTATTGTCGCTCCTCTTGCCAAAGTTTCAGACTACTCGGCTATGCACGGGATTTCAGTTGTACACCATTTAGCTTAGTTCTTTTCTTGTTGATTTACAACTATAATTCCCATGATTAACAAGCTTACTATCAATTAAAAATATGCATGCAAGAAAATTTAGAAGAGGAAGATAGGAAGGATACCCAAGCAAGGAAGAAGCATGGGCAAGGAAGAGGGGAACTAGGCGGCTAAGGTGAGGAATACGCCCAATGAAACCAAAAATGACATCCTCTTTCAAAATTTATAAAAATAAAAAAGACTATTATGGTATGGGAAAACACCTTAACCCTTGTATTTCATTTAACCGGGTAACCTGATAAATAATAAAATGGGTAAATAATTAACTGGGTAAAGAAAATAACTCGTTCGGTCCTTCCCGAACCGCATCCGCATCCAATTATTATTATTATTATTATTATTATTATTATTATTGTTATTATTTTATCCACAGTCTTTACATATATATATATATATATATTCACAGCCTTTACAAACATTGTCCTACATGCGTGCCATGATATGCAAACAAGTAAACAAACAAACTAAGCAAACAAAAAGTTTGAAAGAAATATCTATTTTTAAAAATGAAATGGATAAAGTATCCCCCAAATGCATTAGATGTCACCCTATTAACGACATGTAGTATATATTTATAATAGTAAATATCGAAAACACAATCCAAACATAGCATATTTTCATATTCTAGTTATCCTCTCCATAGCTCACCCTGTTCATTTTCCACTTTCCATTTTCATTCACATCCAAAATATTTATAATAAATTCATAGAATAGCATATCAATTTCACCTGCACAGTTCAATACACATCATCGTCGTTACACACTCGGCAGGTACATGTGTGCGCGATTTGAGTGTTGCTCCTCTGCATTCATCGTGGTTCTCACCTACATATATATAAAAAGACGTCAGTAAAGAGTGTTGCCAGTCTAGAAATAACTAATAACAAACTGACACAAGAGAGCTAACACTCCTGTTGAATAAAATCCTCATATACTTCCTCAAGAGCTCTCATAAGGGCATGGGAGCCGTCGACCTCGGGCAGCAGTGTTCCCTTTCTACATCATTCTCTTTCCTTGGCAGCAGTGTTCCCTTTCTACAAAGGAAGGTGGTGGTATGGGTTCCATTGTCATTGGATTGGCGAGCCCGACATGTCTACGACGTCGACGTGGACGGTAGAGGCAGCAACTTGCCGGAAAAAGGCAAAATAGGGATGGTCGGTGGTAGGGTTACGAGATACGGAATGGATGGGTGGTGCTAGGATCCACTCCAGTCGGGGAAGGTCATGGGAGGGTCAGCGACGTTGAGGCAGCAACTAGATGGCAGCAAAGTTCAATATCGTACGTGTCGTCACTATCATCCGACCCTTGCGGATCAGACACGCATAGTTGGAGAACCTGAACGGAGTTGATAATAGCTACCTCTGATAAGATAGACACATAGATGAAGACAAGTTAACGATAGTAATGGGTTCATGAAGTACATGATCATGATTAGACTTCAACACCTGAGTTGCACAATTGCCGTCCGAGTTGCACAACCACCGTCTTAGTAGCACAATTATTTTCCGTGATGCACAACCACTATTCGAGTTGCCCAACCACTGACCGTGATGCATTACCACCATCCGTGATGTACAACTACCTTCCATGATGTACTACCACCATCTAAGTGAGCATTTATTATGAAAGCAAAGGCCAAATAGTTACCTCACGCTACAGGAGGACAGCTACTTGGAGATGTTCTTAGCTTTGCACTGAGACTGCACGTCACAACATTCAGAGCAAAGTTGGGATAGAGATTGAGGACAAGACATAGCTATGGTAACATCAACCAGGTATAGTAAATTTAAGTACACAAAGATTGTTTTGATGAGATGACACAGGATTGACTTCAGCAGCCATCTTGCAAACCATCACCTTAACCTGACATCCTTAGGTCAGATATATATATTGCCAAATAGTGTTAGTGATAGCCTTATAGGGGTCATCAGACAGTGTTAGTGATGGTCTTATAGGGATGCATAAGGACAGAGTCAAAGAACAAGGCACCATGACCTCTATATGGGATGGCCACAGTGGTTAAATTGTTCAGTTAGCATGACAACAGACATATGAGTTATAGCCAGGTTATATAGATCATGTAGATGGTCAGACATGTAGTTTGACCTCAGCCAGTGATAGGTATTCGACTCGCATTAGAACCCTTGGCTTAGATTGTAGGTTTAGTGAGGGAGTGTCCTTCAAGGGGAGAGTGATTTCCTTATGCTTTGCTAGCACGATTAGGTCCTTACCTTGAGACATAGGATTGAGCCTTTGCCCCGACTATAGGAGGTACCTTCCTGATACTATTTAGGACTTACAGTGCATGAAGTTGACAATAGACTAGTCTGGAGGAGACAACTTCACCCCAACTTGGAAGTGACACACACAAGATCTTTAGTCAAACCGGACATGCTAACCAGATAGAGGCACACTGGTGTATGCTCATCATAATTGAAAGTTTTGCTTGAGAGTATACAAGAATGGTAGTAGTCATGTGAGTCAAGATTAGTGCTATAAATCGATATGGGACGGCAGGTCACACCCCACTGAAGAGCGGATGAGACACATGTCAAACCTCACTATGAGTCCCCGTAGACTCAAGTAGAGTTAATAGTTGTTTGGGGCGTTTGAACCCTATCCATTTAGAAGTGTGTGACTAGTACGGTATTGGGAAACACATGCCAACTATTAGTTGATTCAACTAGAGCCACTTAGGAATCGTGTCTTAGACTCGTCATTGATTGGTTGTTCAATAGGTTGGGCACCTATTGCGAATTCCAATCATGATGATCTTAGAGACATGCCCATGGAAGTACCCATATTTTTGAGTCACCCAGTATCCTATTCAGAATTTCATTGCCCCATTGTGACTCTGGACCCTCATTATTTACCTAGTAGGATTTCCTTAGCTTAGTGTAGTCTCCCACCACACCTGATGTCTAACCACATGAGGATGAGACACCTCATATTTAAAGTACTAGAGCAGTGTGACTAGTTTTCCACGAAAGATCAAGTTTCTTTTCATGTGACCAGAGATGTCAGACAGAGCCGATCATTTTCACACTCATCCTTCTAGATATATTAGTCCTACCATTTAGTTTGCCAGATGGTTGAGATGAGCAAATATTGACTAGTGCATATGCCACAGACCAGATGCAGATCCTACAAGTCCATGCAAAGTATGTTTTCATTCACAATGAGTCATGTATAGGTATAGGTGTTCTCGCCTCCATTCCATCATAAAGAGCCCTCTTCAGTAATAGTTAATGGTCTTATAGATTGTTATGAAAGCCATAGCACACAATAGAGTTATAATAGTTGTCCTTGTTTCATTATGGAACAAAGTGAGATACTAGACTTGGGACCAAGTTAGCTAGGACTTGGTAAGCGGTGTAGTTCTTCTTATAGGGACACTTGAGAAATTGACCTAGATTATGATAGTGAACTATACAGAGCCCATTAGCATATACCATTATTTGGTATTAGAGTCTACCATATGCTAGTAGAACACGCAAGGCACTCTAGTATTGTCACAGGACCTGGAGCAGAGTGCCTTGAGGGTACACGTAGTTGACCTATTGCATTGATGAGGATCAGGAAGACATGGATAAATGTTAGTCCACATACCTTGTACCATCATAGTTTTTCCTGATTTAGTTTAGAACCTGCAATACTTTAGAGTACCTGCTCGACTACCCAGTAGACCCTTAGGGGTAAGCTTAGGTTTTTCCTACCAAGGTCATTTCATTTCAGTCTCCATATAGTTTACATTGATCCTACGACCTAGTCAAGCGAGATAATTCGAGCATGCATGGTCAAGTCTAGCAAGGCGATTCAAGCATGCATCGCACACCAATGAGACAATTCAAGCATGTATGCTCAGTCCAAGCAAATGATTCTAGCATGTATGACATGTTTCACCAGATGATTCGATCACATGTAGTCTATCTAGCTAGATTAGTACGGAGCGAGTGAGCGTTGTCAGTGTTTAGAGTTCCAACTTCATGCTAATCCGTTTGGGTTGCATGTAGCTAGCTTTCGAGGGAGATCTACAAATTTTTCAGTGAGATGACATCTTCAATTGAGTCCTTCGATTGCATTTGATATGAAAAATTTGGAGGATTGAATTTTTATAAGGAGGAGAGGTTGCAAAACCAAGATTCAAGTTAGGGTTTTACTCGCTTGTAGTTTTTCCCGGTTCGGGCCAATCTTGAGTCAGTTCAAGCGAGCTCGAGGTAGACCAATTTTCAGTTATGAATATAAGGCCCAACTGGTCGTATGAGTTTGTTATGTTGGCAGAGTATGCCTGACATGTAGTGTAACGACCTGCCCTAACCGGCCCGGGTATTACTTAAAAAGCTAAATGTTGTAAACATACTATTCATGAACATGAATCATAACATGGTAAATGAGCCTAGGAAATGTATAAATCATAAACATAAATCATGTTCCAATAGCATGTGACAATACGTAAAAATAAACTAACTCAAAATCCCACAGTCTTGGACCATTTCCCATTGCCATATTTATAACACAAGAGAATAGAAAGGAAGTCCAATTTATTATCAATTCACCAAAACTTGGTTGATACAAGAAACACCAACCACACTTGTATTCTTCAGTCCAAAGTTGTTCACCTGCGGAGGCAATTCCGTGTTAGTGATAAAACCACTAAGCCTCATAATTAAATGGAAAAGTCAATATAATACCTATTATCATTTCTCAAGGCTTTTAGTTCTTATGAGCCTATGCCGAGCTCTTAATATGCTGGGAGGGGTGGCCACCCCATCCAGCTACTATCCCATGCATGCACACACACGCTACGTGGCCCACTCTATAGTTACCAATATTTGCCGTTGACTCACTCTCTTGGTATCACAAGTTCATAATGAGCCGTCTTGCGCCACTATGCCCTGTCACCCCTTTCGGCCTTGAGGCAGGTATTTAATCTTTCAGGGGGTACTGCCTTGTGTCAAATTGAGTCGACCCTAGTTGCACTCTGTGCATGGTGGTCAGTTATGAATTCCAGTCAAGCAAGACTCCCACATAGTAATTTTAAAGGGTGCGGCCCCATGTCAGACTGAGTTAATTCCTTGACCCCTGGTTGCACTCGGTGCATGGTGGTCGAATCTGGGCTCAGGTTGACCAGGGCAGCCAAAAAGGGAAAATAACACATTTTAAATAATTATACGGACCTGGATAGTTCGCAAGTGAACTTGCAACCGTGACCAATGATCATAATTTGAATGAGAATATAAAATTATACATAAGTATAATTTTCTTTGAGTAGAAATGCATGCCACTTAAAGACTAATATATATCATTATTAGAATTCGACAACATAAAACATGCAACATTCAACAATCTTAAATATTAAATTATTCATGTGATATAATCATTTAAGTCATACTTTGCATTTTAAATTAATTATCTTAATCATAATTCACACTTCACTAACAAGAAAATAATTATTAAGTATGTAATTACTATTATTAGTATATTTTCCTTTGAGACGATAATTACTTAATCACGATCTTGACGATTTAATTTATGATTTTAATCTTTAATTATTATTATTATTATTATAAATTTAATTAATTAAGTTGGCCAATTAATCATCCGCTGCAATGGATCCCTGACAAAGCTTGCCTGTGATTTCCCATCTTGCCGAACACAAGAACTCGTTTGCCATGGATGAATCTTAATCATGTAAAAATTAGTTCAATTTCTTATTGATTAATACTTTAATTCATATAATTATCAAACTTATTGTAAAGACCCAGAAATATATATGTATATATATATATAACAATAATAATAAAAAATAACGTTCGACGCGGCGGGATCGAACGTGGAAAAAAATTCGTTAGCTAGTAAAGTATGAATTACCCAGTTAATTGAAAAGTAATTTCTAACTGGATGATTCTAGTTGAATCGGTCGAGTCGACCACATTACGTATCCATTTAACCATTTAAGTGAACTAAACCATGTACCCATTTAAAAGGTTAAGTGAAATGGTTAAGTGAACAGTGTTGATTACCCAATTACCCGGTTAAAGGAATTATGGTGGAAGGGTGTTTCTACATACCCTAGCCGTCATCATATTCTTGATAAAAGGAAAAGGGGAAGGCGTCATCTACATCTTTTTCCTCCTTGGATAGACCCTGGTTTTCATCCTTCGCTTGGGTAATTTCTTTTCCTTTCTTTTCCTTCTATTGCATGCATACACATGTTGCATAAATCATAAACATGATAAACATAAGAATCAAATGAGAAATCAACAAGGGAAGAAGAAAACCAGGAGGACGTCTTGCTGTTTTTGCAGCAGCAATAACACCATCTTCCATCCTTGTGAGTTGGGTTGACGTCCTAGAAGTAGGGAGTGCTCCCAGCGGTGAGGCTGGTCGCACGGAGTCACCTTGGGTGGCCGCGTCAGACCATCGGGGAGGGATGTAAATCAGGAACATGAAGGGAGACTAGGTTGGTGTTGCCATGGGTAGTGTTGCTGGCCAGACGTAGATCCGCCATGGAAAGGGCAGAGTGGTCGTCACTTGGGGTAGTGCAAGCCGTCACCTTGAAGGGGCAGGACATGGTCGCCATGGCTGCTGGTCGACCACCATGAATGGTGAAATTAAGGTCCCCATGTAGGGTGTAGTCTGAGTTCCATGAGATAACAGCAGATAAAGATTGGATCTTTGGGGTTTTTTTCATTGGATCAGTGGGGTAGGTAGAAGATGATGTCTGAAATTGGGTGGAAGGAAAAGAAGACATGTTGGTTGGGTGCTGTTTATGTCGCTGACTAGAGTAGTCACCATGGGTCTGGTCGGGTGCTGTTTATGTAGCCGACTAGGGAGACGCTGCCATGGGCCATGGGCTGATTATGTGACTGACATGGAGTAACCATGGTCAGGTCAGGGTTGCTGATTGGGTAGCCGGAAGAGGGTCACCAAGGACTGGTTGAGGGTTGCCATGTGGTGGCCAAGTTGGAGACGCCATAGCAGCAAATGGAGGCTGCCGCGTTACTGGTTGGTCGCCATGCATGGTGAGAATACCAGCTTTCGCTGGTTACCTACAATAAAGCTGGGAGCTTTGGGGTCATTACATGAATTGTTAAAATAGAATGGCAACCAAGTAAGTATGGGGTATTTTAATAATTAAATTATCAATTAGATAATGGGGATTTGGATGGGGATAAATAATTATTAATTATCATTAGAATTGCTAAAAATTTAATAAGGAATGAAGACTAACATGAACTAATTACATCATTTAAAATTGATAGTATATTAGTCATGTAAGTTGCATGTAGGTTCATGCAAAATAAAATTATACTGATGTATAATTTTATGCCCTCATTCAGATTAGGCTTCACGGGTCACAGTCAGACAAGTCACAAGTCAGGTACGTATAATAGGTAGAACATCGTATTTTCCTTATTGGTAGCCTTGGTCGGCCTGAGCCCAGATTCGACCACCATGCATCGAGTGCAACCGGGGTTAAAGAATTGACTCAGTCCGACACGGGGTCGTATAATGTGCGTAAATTGTGTAATGCATCGACATTGTTTTGGAGTAGTGATAACCGCCCCATAAAAAGGCTATGGCCGGGATGAGCAAGGCACAGCGATTCCTCCATCGCACTGGAGTGCAGTGATAGCCTCCCCATAAAAAGGCTACAGCTGGGGTGTGTGAGGCACTGGCACTAGAGTTGCAGTGAGAACTCCCTACAAACGGGGCGTAGCATTCACCTAAGTGCAGTGATAGCCTTCCCATTAAAAGGCTACGGCCGGGGTGTGTGAGGCACTGGCACTAGAGTTGGCAGTGAGAGCTTCCCCACAAACGGGGCATAGCATTCACCTAAGTGCAGTGATAGCCTCCCCATAAAAAGGCTACGGCTGGGGTGTGTGAGGCACTGGCACTAGAATTGGTAGTGAGATCTTCCCCACAAATGGGGCGTAGCAGTTACCTGAGTGCAATGATAGCTTCCCCACAAAAAGGCTATGGCTGGGGTGTTCGATGCACTGGCACTGGAGACGGTAGTGGTAGCGTCCCCACAAAAGGGCTACGGCGTGGGTGTGCTGATCACAGTGGATACCTCCTCCACATTGTTTTGGTGTATAGTGGAATCGCACCACCGCATATTAAAATAAACATATGGAAATAGTGGAATGTACTTGATTTGTTTTATCTATTATACTACTTAGTGTTGTAATCACTAACGCGGAATTGCCTCCGCAGGTGTGCAGATACGAAAGTAGGTGATTGACAACCAGGGCATGGAACAAAATAAATATGAGGACTCCTTTTATTATTTATTTGAGAAATAAGTGTGGCTACTGGGAAACAGTCTAAGGCTGTGGGATCTTTATATATGTTTTTGTTAAAAAAAATGTTAGACATATTTGCTTAATTGTGAGTAACACCTGGCCAACTAGGCCCACAATGTTGTGACAAATGGCCAGGTCGTTACAGGTGATATCAGAGCAAAGTTTCCCAAAAGCTCACATCATATGACTCAAGTACCTTGTTGGAGAATCCAATATTTATCTTTCTTACATGGGGTATGTCATTAGGGAATTAGTGAACTCACTAACAAACCGAAGTAAGCATAAAAAAAAGAAATTAATCAATCATAACGGAATAAATTTTAGATGGTGGGCACCCGAAGGAAGTCGAACCAAGCTGCACAATCGGACACGAACGTGGAGAGTGTGTTTGGCCAAATTTAGACGGCCATACAGGGACTTGCGCAGGCTTCAGATAATACCAGTTCTATGATTCAGAACATAGCGTAGCGATTACCGAGATTGGTAATAGGGAATGGAGATCCAAATTCGGCTGCGGGTCCTAGTAGTGTCCCAAATGGGGACCAGGGAGTGCCCCAGAGCGGGTAGGGAAAGCTGACCCGGGGGAGCGAGGGGAACTTCCAAACCCAGTGCCACCGGTAGTCCGACAAGTGGTACTGCCAGTTGGGGATGACAATGATCGATACAATGTAGAGAAATTCCGGAGGAACGGAGCTGAGGTATTCATTGGTGGGACTGATCCAATGAAGGCGGAGAGCTGGTTGGACATTACTGAGAAAGCATTTCGAGCTCTCTTTGTGCCTCATCGCCATCAGGTGAGGTTGGCGACAAGCATGCTTCAGGAGGAAGCATCATATTGGTGGAAATCCATGGAGAAGACTGCGTTCCATCAACGGGATATTTCGTCCATTCCTAGGGCGGAATTTGTACTAGCTTTCAATGGACAATACTTTCCTGAGTCTATTGTCCAGAACAAAGCATTGGAATTTGGCACTCTAACTCAGAGGGATGATTCAGTCCAAGAATATGCAAAAATATTTTTGCAATTGGAGAGATTTGCTGGGAGTCTGGCAACTGCCCTGGCCAGGGCAAACAAATTTTTCTGAGGGTTGAAGCCCGAATTGAGGAGTAGGGTTGCTACGGCGCCAAGAGGCACTATAACCGAAGTGATTGAGGCCGCCACTACTCATGAGTTGGTGTGCGACTATGTCCGTGCATAGAAACAGGGGAAGGCTATTATACAACATAAGAATGCCAACTAGGGTAGTAGCAAAAAATAGGTCTGCAGACCACCAGCAGCAGAACTATCAATGGAATGTCGATGGGAACCGCAAAAGGAAGTTGAAGGAGATTCCGTATCGACTATGTAAAAATTGCAACATAATGCATTCAGGGTTATGCAGTGAGCCCCGTCAGTGCTACAATTGCGGAAAGATGGGACACCTGCAAAATGATTGTTGTCAGCCCCTGAAGCAACAACAAGAGCAACCTAAGATCTCGAAGATATAATTAATCATGCTTATCATCTTTCTTTTATAATATTTCGGAGACGAAATATTTCTAAGTTGGGGAGATTGAAAAAACCATGATTTTTATTACAAGACTCGAACCTAAATATTATGAAATAAATATAGATGAACCAATATGGTTGGTTATCAAGTTGACCGGTCATGGTTCGACTTAAGGTCACCTAGAAAATACTTATTAATGAATAGATGATGGGGTCTGAGAATTTAATGAAGGGGTCATTGAACCTAGGAAATACCAATGGATGATGGGGTGTGAGAATTTAATGAAGGGGCTCGTTGAACCTAGGAAATACCAATGGATGATGGGGTATGAGAATTTAATGGAGGGAATGGTCGAAGTGTATATATATGCAGGAGGAGGGAGTATTTCATCCCTCATCTCCGTCCCAGGCGAACTCCCCATTACTGTGTGAGTATTTCATCCCTCATCTTATTTGTTTCCATTAGGATTCTTGCATGCAAGGTTTGTTAAAGACGCCCTACCAAGTTGCTAGATCTCCAGCGTGTTATGCATGGGGTTCTTGTCGATTGCTTAGTTGTTTTGTAAATGGACATGTTAATAATTAAATTATCAATTAGATAATGGGGATTTGGATGGGGATAATTCATAATTAAATATCATTTGAATTGCTGAAAATTTAATAAGGAATGAAGACTAACATGAACTAATTACATCATTTAACATTGATAGTATATTAGTCATGTAAGTTGCATGTAGGTTCATGCAAAATAAAATTATACTAATGTATAATTTTATGCCCTCATTCAGATTAGGGTTCACGGGTCACAATCAGACAAAGTCACAAGTCAGGCACGTATATTAGGTAGAACATCATATTTTCCTTATTGGTAGCCTTGGTCAGCCTGAGCCCAGATTCGACCACCATGCACTGAGTGCAACCGGGGTCAAAGAATTAACTCAGTCCGACACGGGGTCGTATTATGTGTGTAAATTGTGTAATGCATTGACATTGTTTTGGAGTAGTGACAGCCGCCCAATAAAAAGGCTACGACCGGGGTGAGCGAGGAATAGCGATTCCTCCATCGCACTGGAGTGCAGTGATAGCCTCCCAATAAAAAGGCTACGGCCGGGGTGTGTGAGGCACTGGCACTAGAGTTGGCAGTAAGAGCTTCCCTACAAACGGGGCGTAGCATTCACCTAAGTGCAGTGATAGCCTTCCCAGAAAAAGGCTACGGCCGGGGTGTGTGAGGCACTGGCACTAGAGTTGGCAGTGAGAGCTTCCCCACAAACGGGGCATAGCATTCACCTAAGTGCAGTGATAGCCTTCCCAGAAAAAGGCTACGGCCGGGGTGTGTGAGGCACTGGCACTAGAGTTGGCAGTGAGAGCTTCCCCACAAACGGGGCATAGCATTCACCTAAGTGCAGTGATAGCCTTCCCATAAAAAGGCTACGACCGGGGTGTGTGAGGCACTAGCACTAGAGTTGGCAGTGAGAGCTTCCCCACAAACGGGGCATAGCATTCACCTGAGTGCAGTGATAGCCTTCCCAGAAAAAGGCTACGGCCGGGGTGTGTGAGGCACTGGCACTAGAGTTGGCAGTGAGAGCTTCCCCACAAACGGGGCATAGCATTCACCTTAGTGCAGTGATAGCCTTCCGATAAAAAGGCTACGACCGGGGTGTGTGAGGCACTGGCACTAGAGTTGGCAGTGAGAGCTTCCCACAAACGGGGTATAGCATTCACCTAAGTGCAGTGATAGCCTCCCCATAAAAAGGCTACGGCTGGGGTGTGTGAGGCATTGGCACTAGAATTGGTAGTGAGAGCTTCCCCACAAATGGGGTGTAGCAATCACCTGAGTGCAGTGATAGCTTCCCCACAAAAAGGCTTCGGCTGGGGTGTGCGAGGCACTGGCATTGGAGACGGTAGTGGTAGCCTCCCCACAAAAGGGCTACGGCCGGGGTGTACGGATCACAGCGGATACCGCCTCCGCATTGTTTTGGAGTATAGCGGATTCACTCCACCGCATATTAAAATAAACATATGGAAATAGTGGATTGTACTTGATTTGTTTTATCTATTATACTACTTAGTGTTGTAATCACTAACGCGGAATTGCCTCCGCAGGTGTGCATATACGAAAGTAGGTGATTGACAACCATGGCATGGAGCAAAATAAATATGAGGACTCCTTTTATTATTTATTTGAAAAATAAGTGTGGCTACTAGGAAACGATGTAAGACTGTGGGATCTTTATATATGTTTTTGTTTAAAAAAATTTTAGACATATTTGCTTAATTGCGAGTAACACCTGGCCAGCTAGGCCCACAATGTTCTGACAAATGGCCGGTCGTTACAGTCACCAAGGACTGGTTGAGGGTTGCCATAAGGTGGCGAAGTTGGAGATGCCATAGCAGCAAAAGGAGACGGCCACGTTACTGGTTGGTCGCCATGCATGGTGAGAATACTGGCTTTCATTAGTTCACTTCAATAAAGCTGGGAGCTTTAGGGTCGGTACATGAATTGTTAAAGTAGAATGACAACCAGGAAAGTATGGGGCATTTTAATAATTAAATTATCAATTATATAATGGGGATTTGGATGGGGATAATTAATAGTTAATTATCATTAAAATTGCTGAAAATTTTATAAGAAATGAAGACTAACATGAACTAATTACATCATTTAAAATTGATAGTATATCAGTCATGTAGTTGCATATAGGTTCATGCAAAATAAAATTATACTAATGTATTATTTTATGCCCTCATTCAGATTAGGGTTCACGGGTCACAGCCAGACGAAGTCACAAGTCATGTACGTATAATAGGTAGAACATAGTATTTTCAACATTGGTAGCCTTGGTCGGCCTGAGCCCAGATTCGACCACCATGCACCGAGTGCAACCGGGGTCAAAGAATTGACTCAGTCTGACACGGGGTCGTATTATGTGCGTAAATTGTGTAATGCATCGACAATGTTTTGGAGTAGTGATAGCTGCCCCATAAAATGGCTACGGCGGGGTAAGCGAGGCATAGCGATTCCTCGTTCGTACTAGAGTGCAGTGATAACTTCCCCATAAAAAGGCTACGGCCAGGGTGTGTGAGGCACTGGCATTAGAGTTGGCAGTGAGAGCTTCCCCACAACGGGGCGTAGCATTCACCTGAGTGCAGTGATAGCCTCCCCATAATAAGGCTACAGCCGGGGTGAGTGAGGCACTGGCACTAGAGTTAGCAGTGAGAGCTTCCCCACAAATGGGGCATTGCATTGACCTAAGTGCAGTGATAGCCTCCCCATAAAAAGGCTACGACTGGGGTGTGTGTGGCACTGACACTAGAATTGGTAGTGAGAGCTTCCCCACAAACGGGGCGTAGCAATCACCTGAGTGCAGTGATAGCTTCCCCACAAAAAGGCTACGGACAGGGTGTGCGAGGCACTGGCACTGGAGACGGTAGTGGTTGCCTCCCCACAAAAGGGCTACGGCTGGGGTGTGCGGATCACAGCAGATACCTCCTCCGCATTATTTTGGAGTGTAGCGGAATCGCTCTACCGTATATTAAAATAAACATATGGAAATAGTGGAATGTACTTGATTTTTTTTATCTATTAGACTACTTAGTGTTGTAATCACTAACGCGGAATTGCCTCCGCAGGTGTGCATATTCGAAAGTAGGTGATTGACAACCAGGGCATGGAGCAAAATAAATATGAGGACTCCTTTTATTATTTATTTGAGAAATAAGTGTGGCTACTAGGAAACGGTCTAAGATTGTGGGATCTTTATATATGTTTTGGTAGGGTAGGATGTAACAATTTATTTGAGGGACTCATTAAGTTGTATATATGTATAGTTGTGAAGATTGTGAGAATTCCTTTTCCCTAGCCGTCCACTCCTTCTTGTCTCCTCTCCGTCCCAGGCGCCCTCCTCATTGGTGCGTGAGTATCTCGTCCCTTTTCTTATTTCTTTTACATTAGGACTCTTGCATGCATGGTTTTGATGGTAAGGATGTACAGTTGATGATGTTCTTCACATCTTCTTGTTTTCCCATGTTTTTCTTTGTTTGGGAAGAAGGTTGCATGTTGGCATGATCGCCACCATCTCCTTCCCGTCTCCCCTAGTTTTCCTTGCTCTCAGCTTGTGTATTGGAGTGTTTTCTGCGGTGCCTTGTCAAGTAGGCATGCGGTTCAGTCGGTGGCTTCCAAATCAGGTCATGCATGTACCAATGCCTAATTGTTTTTTTGTTGGAGACGCCTGGCTGAATTGCAGGATCTCTAGCATCTTATGCACGGGGTCACATTGATTCTGGTTGCATAAATTGCTGGGGTTTCTTTGGGTTGTTTGGTTGTTTTGTTGAGCACGTGTTGATTTGTTCTGGTTGCTGCCCCTCGTGTTGATGAAGGCGTGGTGAGTTGGACTGCTGGTTTGTGGTTGATCGTCCTTTCTGTATAGTATGCTTGTTGTGTCTAGGGTTGCCGGTTTCTTCTTTTGTGTGGGGAACGTCATAGTAACTGTTATTGCTGGTCATAGTGGTATAATTCAAGTAACTTAGGGATTTAGATGAATAATAATTGCTAAGTTATATATGTAATGCACATAGTTATTGGCGTAAATAAAAAATTGGGTAATCCATGAGTAATATAATCAATATAGTAATTAATTGGTGATAAGTAATTCGTGTACTATAAATTATTAAGTTTGATGGTTATAAGTAATTAATAAAATAAAAATTTTACCTTTACCATATTATATTTAATATTATGTGAACAAAATGATTATTTTAATAACGAATGAGTAATATAGAAAACGAGTTATTAAACTATACTCTGGTAGAAATCACTCGTGTCGAACCTAAATAGCATAATGAAAATAAATAAAGTTCAAAACTTTATAGAGTTGAATAAATTAAAATAATTGTATTAATAATATTTATGAATTAAAATAATACAAATTATTTCAAATAATTTGATTAAATAACTTAATTGATTAAATTGTGGTAAATAATAGTAGCGATTAAAAAATTATAACCATCAACTAAATCAGTAAGATTGGGTTAAGTAATTATCACCGCAAAGGAAAATTAAATACTTGTTTATTAGTAATAATTATTTTATAACTGTTAGGTATTAATTATGATTTCGATAATTAATTCAAAATGTAAAGTAGGACTTAAATGATTATATCACATGAGTAATTAATTATCTCAATAGATTTGTTGAGAATTTAATATTTAATATTTTTGAATTGTTACATGATATGTTGTCAAAATTTTAATAATGATATATATATTAGACATTTAGTTGCATATATTTCTACTCGAATAAAATTATACTAATGTATAATATTATATTCGCGTTAAGATTAGGGTCATTGGTCACAGCTGCGAGTTCGAAATATCCAGGTCCGTATAATCATTTGAAATATTGTACTTTCCCTTGCTGGGAGCCCTAGTCGACCTAAGCCTATATTCGACCACCATGCACGGTAACGCAATCGGGGTCAAAGAATTGACTCAGTCCAACATGGGGCCACACCTTTAAAATTACTATGTGTGTCCGAAATGGGAGACCATGACTAATCTCTAAATGGATTGGGAGCCCACCTAATCTTAGAATGAGCTGGGAGACAATTTGTAATCTCAGAATGAACTACGAGTCCATGGCTAATCTCAAAACGAATTGGGAGACCACCTAATCTCAGAAGGGAGATAATTTCTAATCTCAGAATGAACTGGGAGACCATGACTAATCTCAAAATGAATTGAGAGACCACCTAATCTCAGAATGAGCTAGGAGATAATTTCTAATCTCAGAATGAGCTAGGAGACCATGGCTAATCTCAAAATGAATTGGGAGACAACCTAATCTCAGAATGAGCTGGGAGACAATTTCTAATCCTAGAATGAACTGGGAGACCATGACTAATCTCAAAATGAATTGGGAGACCACCTAATCTTAGAATGAGCTGGGAGATGATTTGTAATCTTAGAATGAGCTGAGAGAAGACTTTTCAAATCTCAGAATTGCGGCTTAGTGGTTTTATCACTAACGTAGAATTGCCTCCGCAGCTGAGCAGCATTGGACTGAAGAATAGAAGTGTGGTTGGTGGTTCTTTTGCCAACTTAGGTATGGTGAATCGATAACAAAAATTAGACATCCTTATTATTCTCCTGTGTTATAAGTGTGGCTAGGAAATGGTCTGGGACTGTGGGACAGTTATTTTATTGTTTAGAGAATATGATTTATTGTTATGATTTATAATATATGTTGCGTCCAAACACAGTGCCACCAGTAGTCCAACAAGTGGTACTGCCAGCTATTGATGATAGTGACTGTTACACTTGGGAAAAATTTAGGAAGAATGGAGCTGAGGTATTTATTGGAGGGATCGATCCAATGAAGGCAGAGAGCTAGATTGACATTAGCGAAAAAGCATTTACGGCTCTGTCTGTGCCGCACCGCCATCAAGTGAGATTGGCAACATGCATGCTTCAAGAGGAAGCATCTTACTGGTGCAAATCCATGGAAAAACCAAACAACTTGACTGCCCATTATTTGGTGAGGGTTGTAAAGCCTTTTGGCTAACTTAGTTCAGTCTGAGTCAAAACCCAAAGAGTTCTCCATGATTCCTGTGGTAGCAGAGTTTCTCGATGTATTCCCAGAAGAACTTCCAGGGTTACCTCCTAAGCGGGCAGTGAAGTTCGCCATTGACTTAGCACCTTGAACAACACCAATTTCTAAAGCACCTTACTGCATTGATCCAGTAGAACTCAAGGAGTTAAAGAGTCAACTAGAAGAGTTGTTGCAGGTAAGTTTCATCCGACCGAGCACTTCACCCTGGTGAGCCCCTGTTCTTTTTGTGAAGAAGAAAGATGGATCACTTTGGCTGTGTATTGACTATCGACAACTCAATCAAGTGACAATCAAGAATCGGTATCCCTCACCGACGATTGATAACTTGTTTGATCAGCTAAAAACAACCGGAGTATTTTCTAAGATAGACTTGTTGTCTAGTTATCACCAGTTTCGAGTAAGGGACTCAAATATACAGAAAATTGCTTTCCGAACTCAGTATGGACATTATGAATTTCTGGTTATGCCTTTTGCTCTAACAAATGCACCAGCGGCCTTTATGTCACTCATGAACACAGTATTCCACACATACCTCGACAAGTAGATTATCGTGTTTGTGGACGACATTCTAGTTTATTCGAATAATGAAGAAGAGCATGTGAAGCACCTATCCATTAACAAAAAAGTTTTGAGAGAAAATCAACTGTTCGCCAAGCTCTCAAAGTGTGACTTTTGGTTGATAGGGGTAAATTTCCTTGGCCATATTATCTCCAAGGCCGGAATTGCAATGGATCCATCTCAAGTGACAGAAGTCACTGATTGGCGACAACCCAAGTCAGTCACTGATTTCATAAGCTTCTTTGGTTTAGCGGGTTACTACAGGAAATTCATTAAATATTTTTCCTTAGTACCATCGCCGATAACCAAACTCACAAGGAAGGGAATCAAGTTTGAATGGAATAGTAAGTGTGAGGAGAGTTTCCAGTCACAAAAGAAGAGTCTAACAACTGCACCAGTCTTGACACTACCAAATGGTAATGAAGGATTCGTAGTCTTCGGTGATGCGTCTCTGTTGGGTTTAGGACTCGTCTTTATGCAAGAAGGTAAGCTGGTGGCCTATGCCTCTCGTCAATTGAAGATTCAAGAGCAAAATTATGCAACTCATGAC